>LVTN01000738.1:610-19917 GCA_001649415.1 Musa itinerans
ATTAGGGAGATTATCATTCTCAAATCTGGGAGGTTGTTCAATATAAACTTCTTCAGAAATAAAGCCATTAAGAAAAGTACTTTTAACATCCATTTGAAATAACTTAAAATTATTACTACTAGCATAGGCAAGGAGTATTCTTATGACTTCTAATCGTGCAACAGGAGCGAATGTTTCTTCATAATCGATACATTCTTCTTAGTTGAAACCCTTGGCTAATAATCTAGCCTTGTTTCTAACTACGATACCAAATTCATCTTGCTTATTTCTAAAGACCCATTTAGTACCAATAACTAAATGGTCATTTGACATCGAAATAAGCTTCCATACCTCATTTCTTTCAAATTGATTCAACTCATTTTGCATTGCAATAACCCATGAATCATCTTTCAAGGCCTCATCAATGCACTTAGGTTCAATTTTAGAAAGAAAAGTGGCGTTGGCACAAAAATTTTTAAGAGAAGAATGAGTTTAAACCCCTTTTGATATGTCTCCTATGATTAGCTCCTTAGGATGAGCATGTATGTACTTTCATTCCTTATGTAAGGATGTTTTGGAAGAAGATGCATCCAAGTTGCTATTTTAAGGAGAGGGTTCATTTAAATTCAAAGCATCAAAATCAAGATCATCATCATCAAACTTATTTTTCTTAAATTCAAAAACTTCATTAAAGACAACATGAATAGACTCTTCTATAACCAAAGTTCTTTATGATTCCTTTAGGAACCCAAATCAATTTGTGTGGACTATATCTCTTAAGTGGACATTTATAAATAATATGTCCAAGTTTGCAACAAAAGTTGCATTTGATGTGGGGTGATACATGCAAGGTAGGACCTTTAACAAAGGTGGTTGGACTTTAGTGGGAGCTACTCATAAATCTGATTCCGCCTTTTCTATGAACATGACCCTTATTGGTAAGGATCATGTTCAAGGACTTGCTACCAACCTCAAACTTTTCTAAGGTTTCTTTGAGTAGTAAGTTTTCCTTTTTAAGCATTTCTAATTCATGGAATTTTGTGCAGAGAGCTAAACTATCATCATGCTCAATTTTTAGTCTATCAAAATCGCTGACAAGAGAAGCATGCTCCTTTTTCAAAGAGTTATACTTTTTACTCAAGGTTCTACATTCGTCAAAAAATTCATGAAAAGCACTTAAAAGCTCATCGAAAGATAAATTTGCATCTAATGAACTTCTTACCTCATCTCCGATAGCCATTAGTGCATAGTGAGCAACTTGCTTGGTGTTGGTTGGCTCCTCTTCTTCAGATGCACTTGAGTCATCCAATGTTGCTTTAAGAACCTTCTTCTTCTTTGGTTGCTTCTTTTTTGCTAAGGGACATTCGCTCTTGAAATGTCTTGGCTTCTTGCATTCGTAGCATATTACTTGATCTTTCTTGGGTTCAAATTTATTTTTAGTATCATTTTTAAATTTATTCCTTTTTATGAATTTTTTGAACTTTCTTGTCAAGAGTGCCAAGTCATCATCAAAGTCCTCATCACTTGAATTTTCTTTCAAGTGGTCTTCTTAAGTTCTTAGTGTCATATCGTTCCTGTTCTTTGGAACGTTGTTCTCAAGCTTTTCAAGAGCATTACAAGTCATCTCATAGGTCATTAGTGACCCGATTAGTTCTTCGAGAGGAAAGTTATTTAAGTCTTTGGCCTCTTAAATGATCGTTATTTTATTGTCCCAACTCTTTGGAAGGGATCTTAAAATTTTATTAACAAGTTCAAAATCCGAGAAACTTTTACCAAGTCCTTTTAGACCATTGACAACATCTATAAATTGGGTGTACGTGTCTCCAATGGTCTCACTCGGTTTCATCCGAAACAATTTATAAGTTTGGACTAAAGGATTAATTTTCGACTCCTTTACTCTACTAGTGCCTTCATGAGTTACTTCAAGTGTGTGCCAAATATCAAAAGTTGTTTTACAAATCGATACTCGATTGAACTCGTTTTTATCCAAAGCACAAAACAAGGCATTCATAGCCATGGCGTTTAAAGCAAAACTCTTCTTCTCCAACTCATTCCAATCGCTCATTGGAAGAGAAGACTTTTCAAAGCCATTTTCAACAAGATTCCATAACTCAAAATCCATAGAAATTAAAAAGATCCTTATTTTAGTCTTCCAATATGTGTAATCCGTCCCATTGAACATGGGCGGACGTGTGATTGAATGACCCTCTTAGTTGTTGGCAAATGTCATCTCTCTTGGGTTTCAAACCAAATGAGAGTGACCTTGCTCTGATACCAATTGTTAGGATCAAGAGTGGCACTAAGAGGGGGGGAGTGAATTAGTGCAGCGAAAAAAAGCATTGATTCCGAAAAATATTCGTTTCGATTCAATCCGTTTTGGAAAAAAATTTAACTTGAAACCTTTCGTAAGAATGCAAAGAGAAGATTAAGGAAGTATGTAGTAATGTAATTGCACAAATTGAAAATGCAAACCAGAATTTTAGAGTGGTTCGGTTGTTGTGACCTACATCCACTTTTAGATTTCTCCTTCGTCCACTAATGGCCTTCCTTCAATAGGCGAAGACCAATCACCTTTTACAGCTCTTTCTCCTTTTTTCGGGTTTAGGAGATAACCCTTACAAGTCTCACTCCTCTTTCTTAGATGTGTACAAAGCTAAGAGAGAGAGGGGAGAACTCTTTCTCACTTTTACAACACTTTAACACCCTAGCAATTCAAGAATGATTTAATACTTTCATGTCCTTTCATGCAAAAAAGGGTGGGGGTATTTATAGGCCCCAATGGCTTCAAAATTGGAGCCAAAAAGTATCATATCCCTGGTTTTCGGTGTACTAGCGGTACCATCGCCATTATTGTATGGTACCACCGCTTAACATCTGATACTGGGTGGTACCACCGCCTAACAAGGGCGGTACCACCGCTTGACAGCATTAACTATCAGCGGTACCACAACCTGACAGGGGTGGTACCATCGCCCATAACTCTTGGGAGACCGAGTCCCAGGCGGTGTCACCGTCGGCCATGTTTTCAGGTGCTGAATGGGCTATTCAATCCGACCCAATTCAACCCTATTAAGGGCCTAGTTGGCCCCTAACTAAGTTAGTGGGATTACCTCCCAATCCTAACTTAATTTTTGGTCTAACTATAATAACTAAGACATAATCAAAGCACTCTTGTTCCGGTATGTCAATTCCTCTTTTGGCGAGCTTTCGGCGATCTTCCGGCGAACTTCCGACGAACTCCCGACAATGTTCCGGCGGACTCCTAGCAAGCTCCCGGACTTTACGACGATCTTCTTAGCAAGTTCCAACGAGCTTTGTCATGCCCCCCTGAATTTAATTCTCATTCAGGAGGTGTGAACCTAACTCAAAATTGACAATATTATAATTCAACAATACATTCCAGGATCCAATCACACGTTTGAGGCCACTAAGAAAACATTCAAGTCAAAATTCACTTATATAATCCACAATACATAAAACCTGTGCAGTTTATAACCATACTATCATATCACTTAATGATTCACAAAATCCAAAGCCAACTCAACTAAACCATAAACATATCATAAATCCATAAGCCTGGCAATCTATATAATCACAAAACCAACAGGTACCATATGTTTATATCATTTTATAATTTAAATTTAACATTCCCAAAATCCTAATATGAGAGGTACTTTTCAAATATTTACAAAATTTATAAGTTCATATTTACCATAAACATTCCATTTGATACCAAGTGTACTTATACAACAAAACATATTATCCACTAAAGGTTTGCCCAAAGTCGTCTAGATTTTCACTGTCGTAGATCAATTTAAATATTTTACGAGTGACAAGCTATCCTGAAAAATTTATATAACAATGGGGTGTAAGCTATCCTAAAAAAAATTATATAGCAACGGAGTGAGCATATAAAGCTCAATAAGTGACTAACATATCTATAGCAAAGATGACAATTTTGAACAAATAAGGTTTGCAAATACAAGGCAGAGATACAAGAGTTCAAAGCTTGCCACTTGACAAATGCAGAGTTACAATGTCATTTCATTCGAAGCATGTTTTATTTATAAAAATGGAGTAAGGGCTAATTGGAGCATATCATTGGCAGAAGGAAGAGCATCACAGGCTCTAAGCACATACCCTTTACCATTTCTGGCAAAGGTCCAGACAATCCCTTTACTATTTCTAGTAAAGGTCCAAATAATCCCTTTACCATTTCTAGTAAAGGTCTAGACAATCCCACAAACACCAGAGTACAAAAGGGCATTGTGAACAATAAGGTTGGTACATATCGGAAACACATGCGGAACAACGGAATGCATGTGCCTATACGAATCAATGCAATGCAAACATGAACTTTACATGATAGTTGCAGGTGTAAAAATAATTGAAAGACAAAAGTATATAGGAATTCAAGGCAATAATGTAAAGCTCAACTAAAGTAAGGGTTTTTGCCGAAATTAATTTCCAAAGAGAAGAAACAATAAGAGGCGAAATCAACCAAAGCTTGATTCTGGCAGAATTTGAGAGGCAGATTGTATGAATTATTTGGATAACAAATTATGCTCCAATTTATTATGTCATTCGAAAGTTGTGTCAATCTAGTTTTAGGCAAATCAATATTTGCATGAATTGGAGTTAACTGCAGGGTGTTACAAATAATTTCGCAGCTAAAGGTATGAAAACATCAGCTCTATTTTACTGAATCCAAAAGGTCGATGAAAATAGATGTTTCAGTTTACAATTGTACTCCAAAAATTTCAAATCAGGTAAGCACAGAAATTATTTTGAGTTTAGTTTCCAATAAATCATACTTTACATGAATTTGAGTTCTCAACAGAAAGTTATAAGTAGTTAAGCAATAAGAGGTCAGAAATTACAGTTCCTGGTTTGTAGAATCTGTAGGGTTAATTGAAACAGAAGTCTTAGTAGGCATTTAAACTCCAAATCACTCATTATAGGAATCAAAATAAAGGTGTTTGAGTCTATTTTCAAATGGATTAGGCCTTGCCTAAATCAGAGTTTAGTACTAAATGTTAGGTCCGAAACAATGCATAGAGGTTAGATTTTCGAAAATTTACAAATTCATAACTTTGTATCAAAATGTAAGAAATGTCTAGTTCTCAGTTGAAATCTTTCAAAATTTTCAGATTTAAGATGAAATTAGAGATCAAGAATTCTGTAGGAAGAAGTTAGAATACTTGCCTTAGAAGAGTTTGATTCCCAATTGTGGGGAGTTGATGCAAAACCTCAAGCAACACTTCTTCTTCTTCTTCTTCTTCTTCCCTTCTCTTCTCAAACTCACGCTGGCTGCAGCTAAGTTTTCCTCCTTTAGTTAAGATTTCCCTTAGTTTCTTCTTTAATTACATTACTTTTAGCTAATACAAGGCTTGCAAGGTGGCAAGCATGCATGAAAGAAACCTAGGTGTCATCCTTAGAGCAAACATTGGTGGCACCAACCTTAGGTTAGCTAGTGACACATGTCCACCTTTTTTTTTTTTTTTAAACTTAAATCTGAATCTTTCATAAATCATATCAAATTTTTAATATTTACTCTTAGGTCCCTAGCCATAAACTTTTAATATAATATCATTTAATACAAAAAAATTATTAAATAATCCTCATATTTACAAACAAGCATTTACTAAATTTTTAAAAATTGGGGATGTTACACTCTCCCCTCCTCGAAAGAAAAATTTAGTCTTCTAAATTTATCATACCTCTTTCGACGAAAAGATAAGATCAAAATTTTGCACCTAGATTGAGGCCATCAACATCATTGAGTCTTCTGTGGTGACTTCCATTTTCGAATCCAGATGTCTTGACCCTCTTGTTATCACTTTCTAATTCATTTTCAATCATATTTTTATTGTTTTCTACTAGTGCTCAGTCTCTACTTCTAATACAAAGGTGGCAAAAAAAATCTTTTGATTGTTAGGACAATTTTGTACATCAAATATCTTTTTCATTCACATCGCCCATTATTCTGCTACTATTCTACCACCAATGAATTAGGTTCACTACGCTTCCGCTGCACCACTCTAATTTAATATTTCCAACCAACCCTTTTATCCCCATTAATTAATCAAAAACAGATGAAGTAGGAGGACCAAATGTCTTCGTCATCCTAGATTCCTAAAGGACATCAAAGAAAATTTTCACTGATCACTATAGTTTACTAGACCTCAATATATTGTGCATATCGAACATATCAAATATCTTAGTGATCCTCAAACCATGCTCTGATACCATCTCTGTCAAATAATTGACAGCACCATGCCTAGTATACAATCTTTGGGATATTAGATGGATGAGAGACTATAGGTACATGGTAATTGAGGACAAATAGGTCCAATGGATTGGATTCCCCTGTATCGTCTAGGGATTGCGGCGTAGTGGCCTAGTACATCTACAATCGATGAGTCGAGTGAATTATTATGGAGATAATAATTCATTAGGCAAGAAGGAGTTCTGATAGGTATGACTCATGGCCAGCTTGATATTGGGCCTAGAGGGTCACATACATATGGTAGGTATTGCGATGAGTAGAGGTTCATATATAAAATATTCACTGGAGCCCCTATCTTATTGGATATTCAATAAGCCCATGAATTATTGGATCTAATGGATAAGATCCAACAAGAGCCAATGAGAGATTATTGGATAGAGATCCACTAATCTAAGAGGCTTGGGTAGTTGGATGGAGATTCAATGCCTAATAGGGTAGGATCCATTATGGTTAAGTTGACAAGGGACCTCTATAAATAGGAAAGAACCTATGGTTTATAGGCTAAAGCCTCTCTGGGTTGCCATCTACCATTCTCCTCCCCTTCTCCTCCTTAGATCGCAAGCCTAGAGTTTTGAAGAGCATCGTTGCAACCCTACTGTGTGGATCACTATTAGAGAGGATGACGCTTGACCTCCTTCACCCTCTCCTACAGATCTATAGGGATTCAGGGATATACAATCTCCCTAGGTAACACAATTTTTAATATACGTAGTTTTAAGTTTCGTGGATTTTGCGCACTAATCTTCGCATGGTGACGAACATATCTTTGAAAAATTTAGGGATTTTGTTTTATGTTCTTTCGCTACACATATGATGTCGCCCCCTAGATTTTCCTATAGTGTTTGGGCGGTACCACCGCATGACACTAGGTGATACCAACGCCCAGTCTGGCGGTACTACCGCTTGACATAGACTCGGAGACTATCTTAGATTAAGGAAGTTTGTAGTAATGTAAAATTGCATAAATTGAAAAGCAAACAAGAATTTAGAGTGGTTCGGTCATTATGACCTATATCCACTTCCAATTCCTCCTTCATCGAGGTCACCGGCGTCCACTAATGGTTTTCCTTCAATAGGTGAAGACCAACCACCTCTTTACAGTTCTTTCTCCTTTTCATGGGTTTAGGAGATAACCCTTACAAGTCTCACACCTCTCTTAAATGATCTAAACTCTTAGAAAGGGAGGAGGAGGATTCTAGCACTTTTACAATACTTTAACACTTCAAAGACTCAAGATTATGCCAATACTTTTGTGCCCTTTCATGTAGAAAAGAGTAGGGTATTTATAGGCCCAAATAGCTTCAAAATTGGAGCCAAAAAGTGTCCAATCCCTGGTTTTCGGTGTACTGGCGGTACCACCACCATTATTGGACGGTACCACCACCTGACATTGGGTGGTACCACTGTCCAGTCAGGGTGGTACGACCGCCTGACAGAGCTTGGAGACCGAGATCTGGCGATACCACCGCCCAGAACTCCTGGGAAACCGAGTCCCAACCAGTGCCACCATCAGACATGTTTTCAAGTGCTGAATGGGCTGTTCAATCCGGCCCAATTCAGTCAGGTTAAGGGCCCAATTGGTCTCTAACTAAGTTAGTAGGATTACCTCCCAATCCTAACTCAATTTTTGATCTAACTACAATAACTAAGACATAATTAAAGCATTCTTGTTCCGGTACGTCAATTGCTTTTCCAGTGAGCTTCCAACGATCTTCCAGCGAACTTCCGACGAACTCAGGCAATGTTCCGGCAGACTCCTGGCAAGCTCCCGGACTTTACGACGATCTTCATGGCGAGATCTAACGAGATTCTTTGGCAAGCACTTGGACTTCTCGAATGGTTCCGGCAGAACTTCCAACGAATATATTTATATATATATGTATATATAAATATATATGTATATATATTTATATATATATATATATATGTATACATGTATATAAATAAGTATACATATATATATATATACATGTATATAAATATATATGTATATATATATATATATATATGTATATTAGTAGTCGCAGAATCAGATAGCTCCCCTCGTGTCACAGAAGTCAACTCAGTAGTTTAAGAGAAGAGGAGAGGTTGGGAAGACAATATACTTTAGAGGAGAGTCATAGATGTAGTGCATTCTAAGAAGAGTAGGTTTCCAGACCCGCAGATCGAGTTAATGTGGTAGATACACTTTCGCCAACACCATGCTTTCCAGGCTTATAGGTCTGTTACATGGCCTTTTCTTAAATTCCTATGTTTGGGGTTGAGTCTGAGGCTCCCCACGCTTATGATAAAACCTCTATTCCCTCTCGGAACGAGTGCATTAGTAAGTCCTTCAACCGTTAGCACAACATTGGATCTGGTCTACTTTACTAGCACTATTGATTCTTTAGATTGATTTGCTACTGTTGATGATCCTTATGCGGTAAGTGTAAGTCTTAGTATATGCTTGGTCCCTACTATATTATATATTATCTTATATTAGGCTTACATTTCGGATGAAACTCTGGAAACCCTTTCACTCCTATGTCAACAATCTATTTCACCCTGCTAGCTACAATACCTATGGATACAATTAATTGAACCCGGTCTCCTTTCTTTCAAAACAAGAACCCCCTTTACGAACCTTCTTTCTTGCTTTCTGGATTTACCTTCTTTCTTGATTGATTTCCTTCCCATGCCTTAACCTTACTTTCGATTGATTTCCTTCCCATGCCTTAACCTTACTTTCGAACTGCTTCTAAATAGGATTCCACAAAACAGGGCAGACCAGAAAAGAACTCCCTTTCGATACCCTACCCTCGTACCAGCTAGATCTATCCCTCTTGTCTTACTCGGATCTTTCTCTTGCTCATACACCTATGGCTCATTCAACTCTTACCTCTTGCTCTTTCAATTGAAACTAAGTCAGATCTTGAAACTGCTTCTGAAGTTGCTGGTTCAGAGGATCCGCCTTCCCACGCTTACTTTCCTCTTTAGCAAGTGCTTTTCTCTCGATTTCTTCCCTTGGATCAATTCCTTATTCCGAATCTAAGGCAACTCCGTTAATTGGATTTCCTCTACCTATACTTGTTTACGAATATGTAAGGACAAAAACAGGATTAGTTGTTGATTGACCCAGCTTCTGTATCAAAGCCAGTAAGAGATTTAGCACCCGAACTAGAAATGATCTTGATTTCTTTTCTGACCCTGGTTTAAACGACCATCTTTCTTGATTTCTTGATTTCAGAGGCAAAAGGGGATGGTGGGTCCCGTTAGCTTAGTGTTTTAAGCAGACAGGAGATAGGCCAAGTACTGATATAGTAACAACAAGTTAATTAATAGGTCAGTAACTCAGTAGATTCTTTTCCATTCCCTTACTACTTTCATTCTTTGACTAGCTAATTTCATTCTGACTTTCACTTCTTAGAGACAAAGTATTGGGCGAAGTGTTACCCATTCAATATACTACGCTTTAGAGCAATTCTGATTAATAGGGGTTAGGGGTTCAATTCTTCCTTTCGAGGGATTTCTATTGAAATTCTGTAATTCCTCCTTTGACCTCGAGCAGGAGCAGGCCATTCTCCTAACTTGAGAACAAGAACTGGACAACTATCTGATTACCCTGCCCCGGAACTAGACTTTAGAATTGAATGCAATTCTTTACTGCCCGGATGAAACAACTGAGTTCAATTCTTTAGTGCCTGGATGAAACAACTGAGTTCAATTCTTCAATTCATACTAGGTGGATTAAGAGCAACCAAGCCGACAAAAGGTGGATTTGCTATTAGCAGAGAAAAGACCTTATGATCAGAAACACGCATGACTTGAAACGTGCATCTTAACCTTAGCAACATGGCAAGCTAGTATTTCTTTTACTCCGCACTTCCCTATTAAAGGCTAGAAGACTGGACCACTGCCTCGGAGACTTCTCTTGAAACTATTGATTATCCTGCTTACAAGAACTAAACTTGTTGAATCAGCTTACTTTGACACAACATGCATATATGCTTCTCCCATACCCTAGTTCTCTATTTCATTGTCTCCCAACTGACTATAGAGGCCTCTTCTCGCCCTTATCCATACTTCGATCCTTACTTTCAGAATGAACTACCTGAAGTTGCCTTACTTATAGCTTGCTGCCTAATGCCACAAGATCGGTACCATTGTTCGAGTGGAATCCACAGAACCACTTGAAATTCTATCTTTTAAAGGTGGAATCCACAAAACCACTTGAAATTCTGTTAATAGTTCTGAACTCAGTTAATTGTTTTAAGGGGTTTCTTGCTCTAGTGCTATTGGTTGTTTGTCAACTTGGCTATTAGCAAATAGATACTCTAGTTTCCTTCCTTTAACTATAGGGGAGGGTTGTTTATAGACTTCGTTTACTGACTTAGTTTACTTACTCGTTAAGGTGAAAGTAAAGTTAGGGTGATAGGGTGAAAGTAAAGTTAGGGTGAAAGTACAAATCACTAATATTCAAATAAGTGAGCCAAGACACTGGACAAGCTACTACTAATGTTGTGCGTCAGTCACAAACAGTAATAAGTAGAGGCCAGTAGGAAGGTCAGAGTGAGAAGCACCAGCTAGAGTCTTATTGACGTAGAGGCCAGCAGGAAGGTCAGAGTGAGAAGCACCAGCGAGAGTCTTATTGACATTGGTAGCAGTCTTATGATCGTATAATTAAGACCCTTTATTGATCTGTAGTCCAAAGTGCAGAGCCATAACTGTATTAGTAGCCTGAGGGGAGAGATTAAGTGCTTGTGTTAAGCCATGAGGGTAATGTCAATTTGATGGTTATGGTAAGTACTTAGTTTAGGTAAGTAATGGAGTGGAAGTCCTCCTCCTCTTTGAATATATATGAGTATATATGATATGAGTATATATGATATGTTTTCTTTTGACTTTTGAGTTGCACTAGGGCCAATCAACTACTTAGCTTTGGGCTTTCAACCCACATAGCTGGACCAACACCTGACTTGAGAACGAAAACATCTCTTTCATCTTATCTTAGTAGGTTGGTTTACTTGCTTGTTAGGCTAGTTGTTGAAGTAAGTTACTAGGCTAGAATGAAGTTACTCGGGTAGTTGACTTACTTGGTGGGGCGGTTACCTAAACTCTGAATTCCAATACGAGGGATGGGCTAGTTTACTTACTTGTACTCGGGTAGGGTAGGCTTGTGTTTCACTTACTTCAATTGACAGAGGAGTGGGGTCTCATGCTGGGCTTGTTGAAAGAAGTATTTGTTTTAGTCCTACCCTTAAGTGAATGGTTCTTGTTAAATACCTTTAGTTGTAGTTCTATTTCACTAGGAGAGTAGTCCAGAGCAATAAAAGTATTTGTAGCAAGAGGTATAGTTGACTTAGGTAAGAGGTAGTTGCCAACAATTAGGCTTAGACGCGGGGTTTCTAGTCATGCTTATTTCATTTACTGACTCGTTGAATTCTTTTATGACTTGTTTCATTGCCTACCTACGGAGAACCTACTTTCTTTCTTTCCAGCTTCCAATTCCATTCCTTTCTTTTATAGAAGTAGAGAGTTGAGTTAATGGTGTCAGCTGCAGTGAGAGTTGAGTCTAGGACCTTATAGTAAGTTTGGAGTAGTTCTGTTCCTGTGAGAGTGTGAGTTTAATCCCTTGTTGAGTCTTTCGTTTACAAGTATGGGTCTGGTTCTGGTTCTTGTTGAATCCCGCCTAGCAACTACTAGGTCGGTCAAGTAGAAAGAGTCTGGGTGAATACTGATACTGAGAATTCCTATACTTCCAACTACTACTGATGAAACTGGAACAGGACATTAATTGGAGTTAAAAGAGCAAGAGGTGTAGTTAGGTAAGCATATGAGCCGAATGAAGCAAGTAATAATGAAGTGTTAGTTTACAAAGGACAGGTATAGTAGAGAGATAGGTCTTAATGTCAGCAAGCAAGAATGTCCCTAAGTAGTCAAAGAATGAAGCAAGCCCACCGATTCCCAGAAGCTCTAGTACTAAGATCAGAATGAAGCAAGTAAGTATGCAACCTCGCATAGGCAAGGGAGAATTTCACTACGTAGTCAAAGAATAGAACTAGTGAGTATGGGTTAGTTACCGCAACTCTGCAATAGAATATAGTTTACTTTGCCACTATTGAATATCAGAATGCATTTGACTTACCACAATTTGTACACTGGTACCATAATTAGGAGTGACACTTGTCTAGTAGTTCCTTGGCGGTTGTTTTTGTTGAACTCTTGTCTTGCTCCTTAAGGTACTCGAAAGGTACTCGTTACTTTAGGTTACTTGTACTAGGAACACCAGTAATAAGAATCGATACCTCTTGCAACCACTATAATGAATAGAAGTAAGCAGTAACCAGAGAATCAGTAGTTACAAGATAAGAAACAGTCGAAGGAAAGTCTATAGTTGTTGGAAAAGGGGAACCAGCTACTTAAGAAGCAGTTGAAAGATCTTACTTAGTGGCCCTTATATTAAGTCGCAGAGGTAGGTTCGGGTGCTTGTCTTAAGCAACGATACAATCGATAACCTTTGTAGGCTTGCCTGATAGCCACTAGTATAGGCTCTTATAGTAAGTTAGTGACTTGCCTCGTTGCTTGGTCATTAGTAATTACTTGTCCCCAACTAAATGATATATTATCTTTATATATGAGAACTGATTCCACTCACTCACTCACTTACACTTTGGGCATCAAAGCAAGTACTTAATTCTTCCTCGAACAGGACTATGGATCTTATGGATTCAACAAGAACATAAATCTACTTTACTGACTTTGGAATCTCTAGTAATAGGGTAGCTACAAGTGAGAAGCCGGCAGCAAGCAGTTCTTCAAACAAGGCAAGTAATAAAGAAACTGTACCATGTTCGGGAACTCAATGAATAGGGGTCGGTCAGGTCTTTAACTACATCCAGAGTATAGGTCAGAAAGAAGTAAACTAGTTAGTGACTTAGAGGAGTGGCGGGCAAAGCTACCAGGCAAGTCACTACTAACATGATGCGGTAGTCGAGGCAATAACGAGCGATAATGGCCAAGCAACGACGAAAGGCGGCCAAGGAATGGATAGACAAGCAACGACGTAAGCCGTTGTGCGTCAGCAACAATAGTAGTAAGTTATAACAAGTTATAACTAAGTCCTGTGTTCGTGTTACACGACAGCAGGTAATAGTCATAACATAGTTATTACAATCTATGATTTCAGCGGCAGCACAACAAATAGGGGATTATCACCTGTTATAAACAAGTCCTAATTTCGCCGAGTCCTGTTTTTGGGAGCTCTTCTCACTCCGCATATAGACTAGTTTCACTCACTTACCTAGCGCCCTACCTAAACTCTAAAGTCAGAATGAAACTCTGTAAGTAACAGAATTAATACCCTTTGAGACCCTTACTAGCTATTATCATCGGGCCAATAAACTATTAGCAACGGAACAAGTAATTACGTACTTTAATGAGTTAGAAGCTAGTCCTATATCCGCCCTTCTGAAAGTCGTAATCGAAGTAGTAGTCCAGGTTGCCAGCCCAGTTGAATCTGTATTAGTTGGACTAAGGTATTAATTCTCTGATGCTCTAGCAGTGACTTGGCTGTACCTGCTCTAGCTTATATAGTGACTAGGCGTCTTGTCTAGTAGTTACTCGGTTGGTTACACTTGACTCAGAATTGAACTCTCTCTAGAGAAGTTAGAATTCAACTAAGTTGTTTCATCCTGTGTTAGTAGCAGCAATAGGAGAAACTGGGTTGTGCCTAGTAGAAGTGTAAGACTCAGAATGGAACTAAGTAGTAACAGTAGAGGTAGGCAAGTAGTTAAGTTAGAATTCCACTAGTAAGTAGAAGGCGAGGAAGCTGTTTCAAGAGCTGGTAAGGAAGCTGTTTCAAGAGTGGATAAGGAAGCCGGGTACAATGCAACCAAGTAGTGTTTTCATAAAGTGGAGTTGTTTCAATTCATTTTCTTTATATGTAAATGTCAAAGATGGAGATGAAACTACAAGTCCTGTTTTTGACTACTACATAAAGAGCTACGTAAGGGTCCCTCGCCTATCCGTCTAAAGCAAGTCCTGTTGTATTCCCCGGTTGACTGCCCCAACTAGTAGTAGAGTAGTTTCATCAGTATGAGTTGCCAGACTTATACAGGGAAGTAGTTTACAGTTCCAGTTCTTTACCGCGTAGTGAGCTTAGTATAGGTTACTCTAAATCTTAAGTTCAAGCAGGGCTTAGAGAAAGGCTTATTTCCAAGTCAAGAAGGGAATGGATACGACCCATTATCAGCATTAGGTAAAGACTGAGTAGTAGTATTAATAGGGACCCAGTAAGGGAATGGATACTGAGTTAAGGTTATGACCCATCTTCAGCATTTAGTACTTGTTGAATGAAAGTAGTAGCTCCGTTAGTGAAATACCCGAGTAGTAGTTGTAGTATACGCTTGAGGAGAGTAGTTCAGAGCAATAACAGTAGTAGTTGCCATAGGCGATGAACTCAGTATTTGTAGCCAAAGGTATAGTAGCCGAATTCAGGTATTGTTGCCATAGCAGAGGTAGAAGAGCAAGAAAGAAGATAACTTTCTTAGTTGCCCTTCTATTAAGTCGCAGAGGTAGGTTCAGGGCCAAGCAGACTTCACTCGGGTAGGCTGGACTTACTTGCTTATTAGGATGGTTGACTTACTTAGTTGACTGACTTTGTTGGGTAGGGTAGTAAAAAGAGAGTACTTACTTGTTAGGTTGGGGTAGTTGTGGAATTCCTATAGAGGGCAGGGTGGTTTACATACTTGTTGAATGAAGATACTAGAAGTGGGCTTGTTTCAAGATTCGCAGATATATAAGCACTAGCGGCAGGAGCCCGTGGGTAGTTTTAGTTCTTTGAGCCAGAGCCAAAGGATAGGTCGTAAAGGGAGACGATAAGAATTGAGTTTACTTACCAAAATGAATTAAGGGCACAGGACAAAGATCTTAAAGCAAGGTAAAGCGCAAGGGAGACAATAAGTCACTTTAGAGTTGGGGCCCTTATTTTAAGTTGAGGCAAGGGAAGCTGTTAATAGTAGCAAGAGAGGAGCCATTAGATGAGAACCATAGTTTAGGTCGGGTGCCAGTAGCAAAGTGGATTCCTACTTTTTACCTTGATAGTGGAATTCTTCCATTCCTTATTCCTAGTTTTGAGTGTGAGTTTCATCCCAGTTTCCAGCCCCAACTAGTAGTAGAAGTAGTCCTGTTTAATCAGTAGCGAAGGTGGACTTAATGGATTCAACTAATTCCACTAGTAGTTTCAGAATCAAGTAAAGGCTTTGAGGCTAGGGTAGTTGTTTCTTGTAGAAGCAGTTGGTGTTGGCTAAAGTCAGCAGCATTGATAGTGGAATACCAAACTAGTAGTAGTCCAAGTAGTGGTCCTGTTTCATCTGTATTGGTTAGTTGACCTTATATTAAGTCGCACTAGCGGCAGGAGCTCTTCGAAGGCAACACCGAGTATACGGAATGAATCTCTTTGGGTAGTTGAATCCCAAACTAGGTTTACAGCCCAAACAAGTAGTGTAGTGGTCAAGTTGAATATAAAGTAGTAGTCCTGTTGAATCCCAAACGAGTAGTGGTCCTGTTTCATTTGTATTTGTAGCAATAAGTATGGGAGAGGAGCCGGAGAGGAGGAGTTGAATTCAATACAGCAGGCACCTGAGTTAGGTTAGTATTTTTTCTATTTCTATTCTGACTTCCTGAGTTTCAAACCAGTGAGTAGATCCCCTATTCTTATGAGTAGTGGTAGAGAGGTCTCTCTAATAAGTTTCCGGCAAGGTAAGCTAGTAAAGTGAGCAACTGTAGGAGTGAATATGTGAAGCAACAGGAGGAGTTGATCCAGTATAGATCTATCCATTAGTAAACAAGTCATTCAACAAGAACCAGAACAGGGGAATTGAACTAAGTAGTCCATAAGTAGGAATTACGGAATTTAACTAACAACCAGGTCTTCAACTCTCACTCTAAACTAGGAATAAGGAATTCCAGAATGAAACTGGGGATGCAAACTAGGTGGAATTATTATTAGTCGAAGTAGGCGTTAACACTAGAGGCTCTTATAGTACCTCCATAATAAGTCTCAGGGGCAAGCGAGTAGTTTCTTTCTTTTTTACAGTAGTTAGTTTACTCACTCTGGTATTGCACTAAAGAAGAGATCGGTATTCCACTGGAGATATTCAACAACGGATTCAACAAAATTAGGCCAGGGCAGCTAGGGCTAAGTCACTACTAAATTCATTATTGATCTTATAAAAGGAATCCGGTAACTAACCAGAAACTCGTCACTAACCAGAAGAAGGTCACCAATCCAGGTATTCTAGAAGAAGGTCACCAACCCAGGTATTCTAGAAGAAGGAAGGTAAACAAACATAAGAATTAGCGGTAGTGGTCTCATAGAACCAGGTAACTCATAAACCCTAGTAAAAGAATGAAAGTAGTAAGTAACAGCCTGTTCACTTATATATAATGGGAGTAGTCTAGCTTCATCTATATTTGTAGCTAGAGGTATTGGATAATAATTAAGTTAGATGAGCCAGAGTAGAGGTACGCAAGGGAAGAAAGAAGGTATAGTTTTAGTTTCAAGAGCCAGGGGAGAGAGGCAAGAATTCCACTAGTATGAGATGCAGGCCAAGTCACTAGGGCAACTCAATAGTTCAAGTAAGAATGATAGAGCTATGACCAATTCTCTTATAGTGGAATCAGTAGTAGTAGCCAGAGGTATTAATTCAGCAAGTAAGAAGGGCAAGCAAGCACTATAAGTACAGGGCCAGGTCCATTATCAAGTGTAGTTTCAAGTCCTGTTAGTACAGATACTACTGAGGTCAATTCTTCACTTATGCGCCATAAGTATAGATAGAAGCCTGAGTTCAAAGAACCAGAGGTATCGAAGCCATAGGTAAGAGGTCACAGAAAAGGTAGTAAAGAGAAGAGATGCTGTTCGAGTTAGAGTGTCACAGTAGTTCTCAAGTCTTAGTTCCGAGTTTGCTTCCTTTATTCCCTAGTTTGCTTCAGTTGGTTAGGGTTGTTTTGTTTACTGACTTGGTGTTTACTTACTTGGTTGGGTGGTTGCTCCTTCCTCCCTACCTTTAAGAATAGAGGCCGAGCAACAACTACTGAAGAATGGAATGGAATTACAGAATTTACCTAAGTAGTCCAAGAATGAAACTCTTATAAGAAAGTCATAATTGAACTAATAAGGTAGGGTTACATAATTGAACTCAGGAGCCGGGTGCTCAATAGTTAGAATGAAACTCACCAGTAGGAAAGTTCGAATTGAACTCAAGGAGAGGAAGCCACAAGTAAACTATCAATCTGGTGTTCAAGCCTTAACCTAGTAGTGAGTTGGTTCAGGGCAGAAGAAACGACTAATTCAATTGATGGGGGAAACTGGGCTTAAACAAGAACTCGAATAGTAACAGGAGTGGGAAATTGAGTAGCTTGGTTGCTCTTAGCCAACCCTGTAGCTCGCTCTTGTCTAGTAGTGACTTGGCGGATAGCAAATAGATAAAGTGGTTGACTCTCCTTCTGAAGCTGATTGGTAAGAAAACTACATAAGGTGATGTTGGAGACTGAAAACCACTCCTATAAGAATGAATCGAAGACTCCTATAAGAATGAATCGAAGCTGAAAACCACTCTTATAAGAATGAATCACTGGGGAAGTAAGTTAAGGTTCAGCAGCAGTGCCAGGAATATAGTATTGTTGCCAAAGAGGAGCCAGAGGTCTTATATCATATAGTAGCAAGAGGAGAGGCAAGAAATCAACTGGGAAACAAAGAATTCAAATAGTAAGTAAAACTGTTGTACCTCCCAACGCTCCCATAACTTCATTCTGACTTGCTGGTCTATCCGTGTCTTGGCGATGAGAAATACGAAATTTAGTAGTATAGAAATTAGGGTCTACTAATTCAAAAGGACTATCTCTCCTCTCAAGTCAAGTAACTTATTGTTTGTCTTCCCCAACTTACTATAAAGGCCTCTGATTGCCCTTATCCATAATTCGCTCCTTCCTTAAAGAATGGAGTTTGAGACTTTGATATAAGAATTTAGGGTGAAAGTTGGCGTAGGAGTCTGGATAACTCACTTACGCTAGACGAAGACCAGGGTTGACAGATACAGGACTTGGCCATAAGTACTTAATGCTCAAGGGGAATTAGAGTAGAAAGAGCCAGAGAGGGAAGGGAAACAGGCTACTACTAGACTAGCAACGGGACAAACTACTACGTAAGGAGACAAGAATCAGAAGGAACTCAAATAACTAGTTATTACTGTTAGGATCGGAACGGCACTAAGAGGGGGGGGTGAATTAGTGCAGTGGATTAAAACGTCGGTTTTGACAAATCTTTCGTGCAGTAAATATTGAACCCAAAAGTATTTAACTTGAAAACATATTCGTATAGTTGTGCAGCAAAGATAATGAGGAAATAAGGCACGTAAGAAATTTTGCAGTAATGTAAATGACAATAACGAAATGCAAACTAGAGATTACGTCGATTTTAAAGTGGTTCGGTCAAATGACCTACATCCACTTGCGAGGCCCCTCTTCGATGAGGATCCCACCTTCCACTAGCAAATCTCAAGAAGGGAAGGGCAAATACCCCTCTTACAACTTTTTACAAGAGGTTCACTCTCTTACAAATTTTCAGCAAGAAAGAAGGAAGCGAACACTAGCAAATTGAAAACAAGACTTGCTAAAACTTTTCTAAGACCTTTCTCTCAATCAATTGCTTCTCAAAAAGTTGTAATCTCAGCTGAGATTTGAGGGGTATTTATAGGCCTCAAGAGGATTCAAATTTGGGCTACAAAATTTGAATTCCTTTGGGTTCCCGATGCTGGCGGTGCCATTGCCCGACCTTCGGGCGCTGAGCGATGCCACCGCCTAGTCCGATGGTACTACTGATCGAACTCTCGGGTTTTGGGCGGTGCCACCGCTTAGTTTGGCGGTGCCACCGCCTACACTATTTTAGCTCACTATTTGGGCTCTAAACTTGGCCCAAACTAGTCCGATGTCGAGCCCAATTGGCCCCTACTTGGGTTATAGGATTAACACCTAATCCTAACCCTAATTAACGTGCTAACTA
>LVTN01000738.1:61450-73385 GCA_001649415.1 Musa itinerans
TTGGTCTTCACCTATTGAAGGAAGGCCTTTAGTGGACGTCGGAGACCTCGTCGGAGGAGGAATCCGAAAGTGGATGTAGGTCACGTTGACCAAACCACTCTAAATCTGGTTTGCATTTCGTTTTGAGCAATCTTCTTTATCTGCAAATCATTTCATAGCAAAGTGCTTCTTCTCCTCATCTTGCTTTCACTACACCTACGCTCTCTTATGTTTTAAAGTTATTATCTTTCTGAATCGATTTCCTTCGAATGGACGAAATATTTTCTGAAATCGTAAAAGTTTTCCATTGTACTAATTCACCCCCCCCCTCTTAGTGCGCTCTTGATCCTAACAACTATTTGGCTCTATTTTTGAACCATTTGGGGCCTATATGTACCCCACTTATTCTTGCTTGAGAGATTAAGAAAAGAGCATGAAAAACTTGTGATTCTAAGTGTACAAACTTTGTTAAAAGTCTTGAGTTTGGCTCTATTTTTGAACCATTTGGGGCCTATATGTACCCCACTTATTCTTGCTTGAGAGATTAAGAAAAGAGCATGAAAAACTTGTGATTCTAAGTGTACAAACTTTGTTAAAAGTCTTGAGTTCCTTCCTCCTCTAGCTTTTAAGTCATTCTAAGAGAGGTGTGAGGATCACTTATAAAAAAGAGTTATAAAGGTTCTCTTTGTTAGGATTGTATCAGCACTAAGAGGGGGGGGGGGGGGGCGTGCTTTCAAAAAAATTATGTCGATTCAAAATTTTCATTTGATAAAGTCCATATCAGAAGGATATTTAACTTGAAAATGTTCATAAGAATGTAATTAGCAAATAAAGCAGTTTACAATAAAGGTAAACAACAAAGAAAAAAAGCACACCGGATTTATAGTAGTTTAGTAATCATGACCTACATCCACTCCATATTCCTCTTCACTTGAGGCCTCCAGCTTCCACTACCGATCTTCTTTCCAATGGGTGAAGATCTACCTTTACAACTCTTTCTCCTTTTGACAAGCTTAGGAGAGAACTTTTACACCCCTTTTTTTTACAAGGTATCCCTCACACACATTCCTTAGAACAACCTCTAAACCCAAGGAGGAGGGACTCAACTTTCTCACAAAGTTTTTACACTCTAAACCCCAAGTTTTCGTTCTCTTTTCTTGCTATGTCAAATATGAAATATTGAGATTTTTATAGGCCCAAATGGATTTTGGAGTTAAAATGGTCTCATCCCAGGTTTTCGGTGTACTGGTGGTACCACCGCTTTGTTGAATCTTGGATTTTGATGATGAAACCAATTGATAGTGTTTATGATCTGATCTGCGTTTTGAGTGATGCAGGAAGCTTTAATCAAGGAGATACAATTAAAGTAGGTTGAATCATGTTGGGCCGGAGTGGAACATGTCAGAAGATTAGAAGTCGAGGCAAAGGATCGGTCGACGTATAGGCAGAAGGCTTCAGGTCATGGGTTCGAGCATCATGCTAAGAAGAGCGAAAATTATGCCAAGGAAATCAGAGTTGCGGAGGTCAACTAGCCAATTGGGCAGTAGGTCGCAAGAGAGAACGATGCGCCAAAGAATCAGATGAGGCATCGATGAACCAATGACATGCCGGATAACATTTGATTTAGCTTTGTAATAATTATCTAGATCGAAATAGGTTTTAGGTGTAAT
The DNA here is from genome assembly GCA_001649415.1 of Musa itinerans. Taxonomy (NCBI): domain Eukaryota; kingdom Viridiplantae; phylum Streptophyta; class Magnoliopsida; order Zingiberales; family Musaceae; genus Musa; species Musa itinerans. The sequence continues at coordinate 63,100 of LVTN01000738.1, forward strand.
TGGGTTAGAATTGGGCCAACTCAATTAGGAGCCAATTAGGCCCAAGTTTGGTCTGTGTTGGGCCAAGTGAAAGGCCCAAATAGTGACCCAATAGGTAAAATCGTTGGTGGAACAGTCCCTGAGATTGTGTCAAGCAGTGGTACTGCCTAGACATAGTCTCCGAGACTATGTTGGGCAGTGGTACCATTAGACTGGGTGATAGTACCACCCAATGGTAAGGTGTCAAGCGGTGGTACCACCAAACTGGGCAGTGGTACCGCCTAGTGTCAGTGATGCAGGCAGTTGTACCGCCCAACACTAGCGGTGGTACCGCCAGTACCTAGATGTTAGGACTCTAGCTAGGAGAGTCCTAATTAAAAGGAGCATTCATGTAAAACCTACCTAGCTGACCCCTATTAAAGAGGTGAAGAGGCCGGCTAAGGATAGGATTAGTTTGGAGGTTGCTTCTTAGAGAAGCATTAGGAGTTGGTTAGAAGTAGGAGTCTTGAGTATGAGTCTTATTAGAAGTCATGGGTATGAGTCCTATTAGGAGTCATGAGTAGGAGTCTTATTAGTAGTTGTGGTTTAGAAGCTCTATAAATAGTTATGTATTCATCATCTTTTAATAACGAATAGATGAATCTTTTTAGCAGCCTTTGAGCAGCAACCTGGAGGAAGGAAATCCTATAGAGTTCCAAGGAGGCCGATCCCCCAAAGAGATCAACCCCAAGCTTAGAATCTGTAAGGGTTCTAACACTTGGTATCAGAGTAGTGTCCTTGGCATCTCGCTGCCCTTCCACAACTATCCATCAACCTTCCACAGCCGCCCAAAGGAATTCCCATAATTGCTTAAAAGATCATCGCCGAATTCCACCGTCCTCTCCACCACCGTGGATCATCCTTTGATCTCCCCATGATTTGCAATAGGTTCTGGTTTCCTACCTTACTGCTGCTACAATTTAGTTATCCTTATTCAAAAATCCAAAAAAAGTTATTCCTATATTGCTGCATAAACTTTTCATTGTAAAATTTTCATCTCTACGATGAAAGATGCACTACAGAATTCCAACCACATAGCACAGTTTGTTTGATCTTACTACTACATTTTTTCTATCCAAATCTCTACAAAATTTTTACGATGACTTTACTACTTCCTAACAGTGGATTTCCTTTTGGTTTCGTCATAAAATTCAAATATAAACCACTAACCTTTTACGTCCAAGCTGCTACACTTTGGATGTAAAAACCTACTGCAGCACCTTTCCGTGATCCTCAATTTTTCTGAACCTTTCACCACCCCATGCCATTAACTCATCAATAGAAAAAAGACAGGGATATCTCATATCTACATGCATATGCTTTGGCTTCTCAAGATCCAATTGATGCCAAATTTGAAGCATTGGAATCTTGGATTGAATCGCAGCTTGAATTGTGCTTGGAGGACAAATTGCGTACTTTGTTTGTAGAATTTAGAATTGGACAACCCCCGAGTCCAACCAAATTTTAGCAAGGAGAGAGTTCAAGAAGACCTCTAGAGAAGGAGGGACAGCCCTCAGACATGCTTCAGCCACGTATGAGCGTGGACTTCCCGTGATGGGAAGAAGTGTTGAATCTCGGATTTTGATGATGAAATCAATTGATAGTGTTTATGATTTGATCTATGTTTTGAGTGACATAGGAAGCTTCGATCAAGGAGAGACAATTAAAGCAAGAAGAATCATATTGGGTCAGAGATAAACATGTTAGAAGATTGGACGTCAAGCCGAAGGATCAGTCGACGTGTCTACAGAAGGCTTCGGGCCATGAGTTCGAGCATTAGGCCAAGAAGAGCAAAAATTGTGCCAAGGAAATCGGAGTTGCGGAGGTCAACTGGCCGATTGGGCAATAGGCCGTAAGAGAGGACGATGCACCAAAGATTCGGATGAAGTGCCGATGAACCAATGATATGCCAAACAACATTTGATTTGCTTTGTAATAATTGTCTAAGATCGAAGTAGGTTTTAAGTGTGCAGGATTAACTATAATAGCAAGGCATAAAGCAAAATGAAGTCCTGGAGTCAAGAATGAGATTTCGTTGAGAGTTCGAGAGTTCATCGGAAGTCCAGACGTTCGTCGGAAGTTCTGCTGGAATTGACCGAGAAGTCCAAGAGCTTGCCAAAGAAGCTCGATGAAACTTTCCAAGAAGATCATCGTGAAGTCCAAGAGCTTGCCGGGAGTCCGCTAGAATATTGCTAAGAGATCGTCGGAAGTTCGCCAGAAGAAACCTTGACTTACAGATTTATTTAGCTTAGTGAATGTCTTAGAATTCGTAGTTAGCACATAATTGGGTTGGAATTAGGCCAACTCTATTAGGGGTCAATTGGGCTCAAGTTTGGGCTATGTTGGGCCAAGTGAAAGGCCCAAACAGTGACCCAACTGGCAGCACCGTCGTGGCACAATCTCTGAGACTATGTCAGGCGGTGGTATCGCCCAGTGGTAGTGTCACGCGGTGGTACCGCCCAGACATAGTGTCCCAAGCGATAGACCGCCAGATTGGGCGATGGTACCGCCTAGTTTTAGTGTTGTAGGTGGTGGTACCGCTAGGACCTGGGAAACCTGAGAGGAGACATTTTTTGGCTCCAATTTTAAAGCCAATTGAGGGCTATAAATACCCCTTATTTCTCAGCTGGTAAGGTAAGCAAAATGACAAGAACTGATCCAAAACTATAGTGAAATAGCTTACAAAAGTTGAGAGTTCACCTCCATCATTTCTAAGTGTGAAAGTTTGTAAAGGGAGAATGAGCCACTTATGAAAGTTCTGTAAAGGGGTGATTGATCTTTGCCCTTTAAGAAAGATCAATAGTGGAAGCTGGTGACCTCATTGGAGGAAGTATCGGGAGTGGATGTAGGTCGGACGACCGAACAACTATAAAATTGGCGTGTTCTTCTCTGGTTTGTATTTCTATTGTTGCCATTTACATACTGTAAATTGCTTTACTGCTTCCATACGCTTTCAAGTCAAGTACATTTCCGATATGATTTTTCATTATATAAAGTTTTTTAGAGTTTTTCAAAATTGTTATTTTTATCCGCTGCACTAATTCACCCCCCTCTCTTAGTGTCGATTCGTTCCTAATAGTTGGTATCAAAGCCTCGTTATTTCTCATTTGGTTTAACACCCTAGAGAAATTGCTCTTTTTGGCTTTCAAGAGGACTTTTCTATCATTTGTCCTCCCATGTTTAATGGGACAGACTATACTTATTAGAAACTCATATGAGAGTTTTCTTACTTTCATTGAATCTCGATTTATGGAATATAGTCGAAGTTGGTTTTCAAAAGTCTTCTACTCCAATGAACGAATGGAATAATTTAGAGAAGGAAACTTTTTCTTTAAATGTTAGAGCTATGAATGCTCTATTTTGTGTCTTAGACAAAAATGAATTCAATCGGGTTTCTACTTATGAAACGGCTTTCGATATTTGGCACACTCTTAAAATCACACACGAAGACACTAGTAGAGTTAAAGATTCGAAGATTAATATTTTGATGCATGATTTTGGGTTGTGTCGAATGGAACTAAGTGAGACAATCAGAGATATATACACCCGTTTTACAGATGTTATTAATAGTCTAAAAGCTCTTAGTAAAAGTTTTTCGAACCTTGAACTTGTGAACAAAATTTTACGATCTCTTTCTAAAAATTGGGATTCAAAAGTAATGGTAATACAATAGGCTAAAGACCTAAACAACCTTACCCTCGAAGAACTTATCGGGTCTTTAATGACCCACAAAATGAGTTGTATAGCTCATAAAGAGCTTAAGAATAACCTTCCAAAGAACAAGAAGGATTTTGCACTTAGAACAAAAGAATACCACTCGAGTGAAAGCTCAAGTGATGATGAACTTGAACTTCTCACAATAAAGCTTAAAAGGTTCTTAAAACAAGAATCAAAGAACAAAAATAAACTTAAAAAGAACGTAACTACTTGCCATGAATGCAAGAAAAAGGAAGCACTTTAGGATGAATCGAGCTCATCCGAATACAAGGAGCAAACCAACAAAGGCAAGGTGGTAAACTACGCTTTAACGGCTTTCGACAATAAGGTAACCAAAACCTCCTTAATTTATTTTCAAATTACTTGATGCATTTCATATGTTGTTTTTAATTAGAATATAAAATGTAAAAAAATAAATAAATAAAAGGGGATCATGCTTTTTTTTTCTAGCTAATTTTAAAAATAAAAATTACATGTTTTATGATAAAGGAATAAAATGTTATATTTAAATCTAATTATTAATCCTATGTATGTTTTTAAGAAAATATAATATGTATCTAAATTGATGATTTTCGAATGTGATTAAAAATGCTTCATGTTTAATGAAATCATGCTTGACAATTTAATAATGCATAATGATCATGCTTAATGAGTTTATATTTTAAAATTATGCATGATGATTCTTGTAATTTATGGCTAATCAGTTTTTACCGTAATGAAAGTTTCCTTTTTGGGTTAAAAAAAAATGATGCATGTTTTGATTTGGCATAAATGAAAAAGGCATGCTTATATGAAATAGTGTAAGTATCATGCTTGACGATTTTATATTTAATTATGCATGATGATTTGAAGTAATGATGATTTTTGGGCAATTTATGGTTTATTGATCTTGATGATTTCTATGATGATATTTGCTCTCTCGATTTTAAACTATGATATATGGTTTTCATATGAAAAACTTGAGCATACTGAAATCAATCACTTAAAATAAAATACATAAAAAGGAAAATGTATTATCATTGGAATTAAAATCATGAATCAAATCTCTTGTTTGAAGAAGCCTTATGTTTAATGTGTTATACCTTTTTGGTCTTGATGGTTTTTATGATGAAATTTACTTTTCGATCCTAAACATTGATGCATGTTTTTACTTGGCATAAAAAGACAAAGGTATGCTTATATGAAACAAATCACTTAAAATGAAACACATAAAAAAAAAGGAATACATTTTCCATCTCTATTGATTTTTTGATAAAAGATTAATGAATCCATGTATATTATGCTTTTGTGAATCTCTTGAAAATGATTTTGATTTGATGATTTGAATTTGAATGAGCTTTATCTTGATTTTTCAAGATTCTTAACTTGAGATTTTCTTTTATGAATCAAGATTTCTTACTATTTATTTTCATATGATTCTTGCATTTTGTCTAAGAGAAAATTTTATATATAAATCATATCTTTTGGTATTCACATGATCTTATCTTTCATGATATGATTTTTATAATTCCTTGTATTCATGAAGTATATCTCATCACCAAAATTCTCTTAATATTTTTCATGTGATACTCATGAATTTGTGTTTGATGCATACAAATGAGAAGTTATGATTATGCATGGTAGGATGTAATGTAATTTGACATTTTGATACCATCATGATTTAAATTATTTATGATTTGGAATGATGCATGCAATACTATGATTTTTTGATGAAATGATATGAAAGTCAACAATTATCATTTTCTGAAATAATACTCTAAAATGATTTTCTATCTTTGTCATGCTTGGAAAATTATTGTAAAGGAAAAAAAAATATAAAATTGTATTCTTCTCTTCTCTTTAACAATGACAAAAGGGGAGATAAAGTTTGCTAGCTTGCACAATTCAAGAAGATGCAAAAACATGCTAGCTTGCTCATCTCAAAATAGAAGCAAAAATTGCTAACTTGCATATTTCAAAAGTTGCTTTTTTGAAGATCTCAAATATTACTAGCTTACATTTTTTTAAATGTTGTAAAAATTTGCTAGCTTGCATGATGTAGAACTTGCTATCTTGAACATCAAAAAGAATTGCTAGCTTGTAATCTCAAGAGAAGCAAAAGTGCTATCTTGCATATCTCAAGAAGCAAAACATGTTAACTTGCACATCTAGCAAAATTTACAAACTTGTAAAACTTAAAATTATTGCTAGCTTGCATGATGATAAAACTTGAGATTTATAATGCAATGATTTGATTTAGTGGTAGTTGCACTTCTCCTTTTTGTTGATGATAAATGGGGAGAAGTATGATGATGTTAAGCATAATTTTATGATCACATGATTGCTTTGACTTGAATTCAACTTGAATTCAAGGTTCTATCAATATAGTATATTGATAGGGGGAGTTAAGGTTAACTCTGTCATCAATTGATTGTCATCATAAAAAAGGGAAAGATTGTTGAATCTCAGATTTTGATGATGAAACCAATTGATAGTCTTTATGATTTGATCTACGTTTTGAGTGATGCTAGAAGCTTCGATCAAGGAGAGACAATTAAAGCTGGAAGAATCATATTGGGTCGGAGATAAATATGTCAGAAGACTGGACGTTGAGCTGAAGGATCAATCGACGTATCAGCAGAAGGCTTCGGGCCATGAGTTCGGGCATTAGGCCAAGAAGAGCGAAAATTACGCTAAGGAAATTGGAGTTGTGGAGGTCAACTGACTGATTGGGCAATAGGCTACAAGACAGAATGATGCACCGAAGATTCGGACGAAGCGCCGATGAACCAATGACATGCCGGACAACATTTGATTTGCTTTGTAATAGTTGTCTAAGATCGAAGTAGGTTTTAAGTGTGCAAGATCAACTACGATAGCAAGGCATAAAGTAAAATGAAGTCCCAGAGTCAAGAACGAGATTTCGTTGGGAGTTCGAGAGTTCGTCGGAAGTCTGGACGTTCGTCGGAAGTTCTACCGGAATTGACCGAGAAGTCTAGGAGCTTACCAAAGAAGCTCATTAGAACTCGCCAAGAAGATCGTCGTGAAGTCCAAGAGCTTGCTGTGAGTTCGCTGGAACATTGCCGAGAGATCGTCGAAAGATCGTCGGAAGCTTGTTGGAAGAAACATAGACTTACGGACTTATTTAGCTTAGCGAATGTCTTAGAATTTGTAGTTAGTACATAATTGGGTTGGAATTGGGCCAACTCAATTAGGGGTTAATTGGGCCCAAGTTTGGGCTATGTTGGGCCAAGTGAAAGGCCCAAACAGTGACCTAACAGGTGGCACCGTCATGGCACAGTCTCCGAGACTATGTCAAGCGGTGGTATCACTAGACTAGGTGGTGGTACCACCCAGTGGTAGTGTCAAGTGGTGGTACCGCCAGTCTGAGTGGTGGTACCACCCAAACATAATCTCCCAAGCGATAGTATCGCTAGACTTGGCGATGGTACCACCTAATGTTGGTGCTGTAGGTGGTGGTACCGCCCAGCACTAGCAGTGGTACCGCCAGGACCCGGGAAACCCGGGATGAGACCTATTTTGTCTCCAATTTTGAAGCCAATTGAGGGCTATAAATACCTCTTACTTCTCAGCTAGTAAGGCAAGCAAAGTGATAAGAATTGATCCGAAACTATAATGAAATAGCTTGCAAAAGTTGAGAGTTTACCTCCATCGTTTCTAAGTGTGAAAGTTTGTAAAAGGAGAGTGAGCCAGTTGTGAAAGTTATGTAAAGGGGTGATTGATCTTTTTACCCTTTAATAAAGATCAATAGTGGAAGCCGATGACCTTATTGGAGGAGGTATCGGGAGTGGATGTAAGTCGAATGATCGAACCACTATAAAATTGGCATGTTCTTCTCTAGTTTGCATTTCTATTATTACCATTTACATACTGCAAACTACTTTACTTACTTATTCATTATGCTTCCATACGCTTTCAAGTCAAGTACATTTTTAGTATAGTTTTTCATTGTATGAAGTTTTTCAGAGTTTTTCAAAACCGTTATTTTTATCCGCTGCACTAATTCAGTCCCCCCTCTTAGTGCTGACTCGTTCTTAACAAGATGGAGAACCCGGCTGAGTGGATTTCGCGCGCCGAACGTTACTTTCGCCACTACCGAACGTCGAATGATGCTATGGTGGAAATTGCTGTCATCCACCATGAAGGAGATGCTATTCAATGGTAGAATTGGCTGGAATACAATCATGGGGCTCCGACATGGAATCAATTTAAGAATACACTACTGAATCATTTCGGACCTATAGAGTTTGAAAATATCGATGGCCAACTCGCAAAGATTCGACAAACCTCTACGATTCAAGAGTGCCAAACCAGATTTGAGAAACTATCCTACCTTTCTCATGATCGGATTGATCATCAATTGTTAGGAACATTCATCGAAGGACTCAAGCCAGAGATAAAAGGGGAGGTTAAGGCACGGCACCCCGTACCATGACAGCTACAATTTCTTTTGCCCGAATACAAGAAGAATGGCTCAACCAAGATGCTCGGAGGATGAGAACCTCTCCTAGACCCACGGCATATAAACCTTCTTCTGCTCCCAGCTATCCTTTGCTGCCAAAAAAATTGACAAGAGAAGAACTACATGACCGATCAGCAAAGGGTCTTTGTTGGCATTGCGACGAGCCGTGGAACTACGAACATCGCTGCAAAAGGGGTTGCCTCCTACTGATTGAACCTCTTGAAGAAATAGAGAAGGACATCCAGGAGCAAGAAGAAGAGGTCACAGATGAAGAACAGCAGTCGGTTGATATTATGATGCATGCCCTTGCCGGTTACGAGAACCCGCAAACGATGAAAGTGGGAGGACTTCTGAAGCAACAACCTATCACCATTCTTATTGACACCGGGAGCACGAATAATTTTATGAATAGCAAGGTTGCTGTCCAGATGGCCTTACCTATCGAGAATTGTAGCAGGTTTGACGTTAAGGTTGCCAACGGATGAATTTTGAAGTGTGATCGTAGGTGCCCGCGGGTGAAACTATTGCTGCAGGACCAAGAGATAATTACATATTTCTTCCTCCTCCCTCTTGATGATTATGAGGCTATTCTCAGCATCGAATGGCTAACAATATTAGGTGATGTTTCTTGAAACTTTGTGAAACTAATTATGAAATTTTACAGTAAGGGGAAACAAGTGATACTACACAGGAAACATAGGGGCGATGTAACTATGATTTGCACACAACGAATGGAGAAAGTTTTGCACAAAACATGTAGTGGGTTTTTGGTATAACTTGAGCAGCAAACTAAGGGAGAGCCAACAGAATTTGAAGATCCAAACCTACTTCCTTTGCTTGCTGAATTTTTAGATATATTTGACTAACCATACAACTTACCTCCTACCCGTCGGCATGATCATTGTATACCGATTCTTTCGGGAAAACCTCTAGCAAATACTCAGCCATATAAGTATCCACATCTCCAGAAGGATGAAATAGAAAAGATTGTAAAGGAGATGTTAAAACAGGAGTTATTCGGCCAAGTTGCAGCCCCTACACTTCACCGGTGCTCCTCGTACGAAAGAATGATGGAACATGCCAAATGTGCGTTGATTACCAAGCTCTCAACGGTATAACCATCAAGGAAAAATATCCTATTCCAATAGTAGATGAATTAAAGAGAGCACAAGTCTTCACAAAACTGGATCTTCAATCCAGGTATCATCAAATATGAGTGTGCGAAGAAAACATACCGAAAATCGCCTTTCGAACACACAATGACCACTACGAATTTTTGGTAATGCCCTTTCGTCTCACCAATGCTCCCTTCACCTTCCAGAGCTTTATGAATGATATTTTTTGGAATTTTCTTTGTAAGTTTGTGCTGATTTTCTTCGATGATATCCTTATTTATAGCCCTTCTCTTGAAAGTCATTTTCAGCACTTACAACTTGTTTTGACGATTTTGCGAGAACATATTCCTTTTGTCAAAAAATCAAAGTGCAGCTTTCTTCAACAGAAGATAGAATATCTTGGGCATATCATATCAGAGGAAGGTGTGGCGGTGGACCCCTCCAAAATTGAAGCAATGCAGAACTAGCCGACCCCGAGGAACATAAAATCGCTACGTGGCTTTTTCGGTTTAATAGGCTATTACCATAAGTTCGTGAAAAACTATGGAAAGATCTGTGCATCCCTTACTTCCTTGCTGAAAAAAGATGCTTTCCAATAGTCAAACAAAGCCACTACGGCCTTAGACAAACTTAAAGCCGCAATGACGACAACGCCTATACTAACGCTACCTAACTTCGGCAAGACTTTTGTTATTGAATCCGATGCCTCCGGAGTCAGAATTGGTATTGTACTAATGCATGATGGCCACCCCCTTGCTTATACCAATAAGGCATTATCTCCTTCCCATCTTAGGATGACTATTTATGTAACATCCTCCATTTTTAAAAATTTTATAAATGCTTATTTGTAAATATGAGGATTAGTTAATAATTCTTTTGTATTAAATAATTTTATATTAGAAGTTTATGGCTAGGGACCTAAATGTGAATATTAGAAATTTGATATGATTTATGAAAAATTCAGATTTAAGTTT
>LVTN01000738.1:83727-103812 GCA_001649415.1 Musa itinerans
TAGGCCTAATCACTCACATCAAGATCTATGTGTGCAATGATGCATCTCCATGCCCTGTGATCGTCCATCTCGTCCTCGTCGGTTCCGTCGATATCTCGATGCATCTCTATGCATCGCAATCGTCCGTCTTGTGGGTCCCGCTATCGCATCCATGCTCCCGCTGTGCCTCCTCATATGATTACAACTTAATCATAGGCACGCAGGCCTGACAATAAATGAGAAATATAATGGAGGCTCGCAGACCTCAATAAAAATAATCACAAGTACACACATCACACGGTCCATGATCATCCGTCCACACATCAAACATCAAATGTATAAATCATTATCATGTAGGACTACTAGATAATAATAAATAATAATAATCAACTAAACTTTTTAATTAATTAATATTTTTTGAAATCAGGGATATGTAGGGAATTTCTGAATTCCTAGGGGTATTTTCATAATTTAGACAAAAGACAGAAATTGAAATTTCTCAAATTTCGAGGGGCAAAATTATTTTTTGCCTAGATAACCCGAAACCCCTCTACCTCTCCCCTGCTGCTGTTGCCGCCGCCACCCTACCGTCGGTGACATGTGCGACGAGGTTAAGGCGCCGCCCGTGCAGGTGGGGTGCCTCTGTGGGTAGCATTGCCCCCGTAAGCGGGCGCCCTTGTGGGCGCCGCCCCCTTCGCAGGCGGTTCTGCCCGCGAGGCAACGCCCGCAGGCAGTGCTGCCTCGCTGAGCGACCGCCTCTGCGAGGGTTTTGCCCGCGGGAGCAACGGCCATAAGCGCCGCTGCCCTGCGGCGCGTCACCCCGCGGGAGCAGTGGTCGTAGGCGCCTCTGCCCGCGGGTCCAGCACACGCAGGCACCGCCCTTGCATGCGGGCACAGTGCCCGCGTGCAGGTGACAACCATGCCCGCGTGCAAGGGCCTAGCCACAAGCGTCCTGCCTTGCGGCTGCCACTACAAGCGGCCTACTTGCACGCAGATGGCAGTGAGGGCAGCAACGGTTGCTGCCCTTTCTTGCTTTTGCGTCAACGATTTTGACGTCAAAAGCTTCTCCAAAACATAACACACGTAGTTCAAATCCAATCTATCGCACGAACAACCTGGCTCTAATACCATTGTTGGGAAATCTTAGGGGGCGACATCACATGCGTAGTGGAAGAACAAGAAAACAAAATCCCCTATTCCCAAAGAGATGTTCGTCGTCATGCAAATATTGGTGTGCATCTACATACTTTTGATGTGTCTCCTATGACTAGCTCCTTAGGATGAGCATCTATATACTTCCATTCCTTGGATAAGGATGTTTCAGAAGAAGATGTATCCAAGTTACTAGTTAGAGGTGAGGGTTCATTTAAATTCCAAACATCAAAATTATGATCATCATCAAACTCATTTTTCTTAAATTCAGAAACTTCATTAAAAACAACTTGAATAGACTCTTCTATAACTAAAGTTCTTTTGTTAAAGATACGAAAGGCTTTAGAAATAGAAGAATAGCCAAGAAAAATCCATTCATCGGATTTTGCATCAAACTTTCCTAAGGCATCTTTTTCATTCAAGATAAAACATTTACAACCGAAAACTTTAAAATATGATATGTTGGGTTTTTTGTTATTCCACGATTCATAAGGAGTTTTGGAAAGTAATGGTCTTACTAGAACCCTATTCATGATATAGCATGTTATATTAATGGCTTCGACCCAAAAATATTTGGGTAGGCTATGTTCCTTTAACATGGTTCTTATCATTTCTTATAAATTTTTATTTTTTCTTTCTACTACTCCATTTTGTTGAGGATTTCTCGGAGTAAAGAAATTATGGTTGTATCCATTAGATTTACAAAATTTTTGGAAATCACGGTTTTGAAATTCGCCACCGTAATCACTCCGGATTGATGAAATCATAAAACCTTTTTCATTTTGAATAAGTTTACAAAACTTAGAAAAATACCTAAAGCAATCACTTTTGTGTCACACCCCCTGAATTTAATCCTCATTCAGGAGATATAAACATAACTCAAAATTTATAATATTATAATTCAACAAAAAATCCAGGATCCAAACACGCATTTGAGACCACTAAAAAAACACTCAAGTCAGAATTCACCTCTACAATTCATAATTCAAAAAACCTGTGCAGTTTATAATCATACATCATATCACTTAATAATTCATAAAATCCAAAGCCTACTCAACTAAACCATAACCATATCATAAATCCATAGTTGTGGGAATCTATACAATCACAAAACCAATATGTACCACATGTTTATATCATTACACAATTTTAACTTAACATTCCCAAAATCCTGACATGAGAGGTACTTTTCAAACATTTACAAAACTCATAAGTTCTTATTTATCATAAACATTCCATTAGATACCAAGTATACTTATACAACAAAAACATATCGTCCAATAAAGTCTTGCCCAAAGTCTTCTAGCTTTTCACTACCTTAGCCCAATTTAAACATTTTAGCAAGCGACAAGCTATCCTGAAAAAAATTATTAGCAATGGAGTGAGCACATAGAGCTCAGCAAGTGACTAACATATCCATGATGAAAGAGGACAGTTTCAAACAAATAAGGTTTCAAAATATAAGACAGAGATACAAGAGTTCAAGGATAGCCACTCGACGAATGCAGAATTACAATATCGTATCATTCGAAGCATGTTTTCTTCATAACAATAGAGTAAGGGCTAATTAGAGCATAACAATGGTAGATGAAACATTTCAGAATATATCAATGGTGGATAAAATGCTTCGAAACATATCAATGGCATATGAAGCATTTTAGAGTATATCAATGGCATAGGAAGCATTTCGGAGCATATTAATAAGAAATGAAACATTTCGGAGCATATAGCATTTCAGAACATATCAAAGAACAAATACGAAATAGAAGCTCAAACATCGCATTTGACGTTGCATACATTTCATTCTTATCCAAAGCACATAACCAAAGCTTTGGATATCATATCAAATAGGTAGAAGGTGAAGTAGGATCCCAAACATAATCTCCCACGTTTGGGAGCGTCATCCATTCACATCTAGATGAAGCCAAAGGGGGCCGACAAAGCATCGCAGGCTCTAAGCATATACCCTTTACCATTTCTAGCAAAGGTCCAGATAATCCCTTTACCATTTCTAGCAAAGGTCCAAATAATCCCTTTACTATTTCTAGCAAAGGTCCAAATAATCTCACAAATACCAAAGTAAAAAAGGGTATTGTGAACAATAAAGTTGGCACATATCGAAAACACATATGGAACAACGTAATGCATATGCCTAAATGAAACATTGCGATACAAACATAAAGTTTACATAACAGATTCAGGTATGCAAATACTTGTATGACAAGAGTATATAGGAATTTGAAGCAATAAAGTAAAGCTCAACTAAAGTAAGGGTTTTTGCCGAAATCAATTTCCAAAGAGAAGAAACAATAAGAGGCAAAATCAACCAAAGCTCGATTCTGGCAGAATTTGAGAGGTAGATTGTATGAATTATTTGAAAAGCCAATTATATTCCAAATTATACAAAATAGTTTCATTCAAAATATATGTTAAACTAGTTTTAGGAAAATAAATTTTGCATGAATTGGAGTTTACAACCTGGAGTTACAAATAATTTCATAGTGAAAGGTCTGAAAACATCAACTTTGTTTTACTAAATCCATAGGGTCGACAAAAATAGATGTTTTTAGTTTGCATTTGTATTCCAACAATTTCAAATCAGGTAAGTACAAAAATACTTGTGAGTCTAGATTCCAATAAATCATACTTTATCTGAATCTGAGTTCCCAACAGAAAGTTATAAGTAGTTAAGCAATAAAAGGTCAGAAATTATAGTCCCTATTTTGCAGAATTTATAGGGTTAATTGAAATAGAAGTCATAGTATGCATTTCGACTCCAAATCATTCAATCAAGGTGTTAAAATAAAGCTCTTTGAGTATACTTTCAAATGGATTAGGCTTTTCCTAAATTATAATTTAGTACTAAAAGTTAAATCCGAAACAATGCATAGAGGTCAGATTATCGAAAATTACAAATTCATAGCTTTGTATCAAAACGAAAGAAATATCTGGTTCTCAGCTGAAATATTTCAAATTTTATAGAATTAAAATTAAATCAGAGGGGAAATTTTGAACACTTGCCTTATATTGTCAAAACGAAAGAAATACTGTAGGATGGGGTTAGAACACTTACCTTAAGAAAGTTTGATTCCCAAATGTGGGGAAATTGATTTAAAAATCTCAAGCAAAGCTACTTCTTCTTCTTCTTCCCTTCTCTTCTCAAACCTACGCTAGTTGCAGCTCTTAAGTTTTCCTCCTTCAGTTAAGCTTTCCTTTAGTTTCTTCTCTAATTACATTAGGTTTAGCTAATACAAGGCTTGCAAGGTGGCAAACATGCATGAAAGAAGCCTATGTGTCATCCTTAGAATAAATATAGGTGGCACCAACCTTAGGTTAGCTAGTGACACATGTCCACCATTTTTTTTTTCTTTAACTTAAATATGAATCTTTCATAAATCATATCAAATTTCTAATATTCACATATAGTTCTCTAGCCATAAACTTATAATATAAAATTATTTAATACAAAAGAATTATTAGCTAATCCTCATATTTACAAATAAGCATCTATAAAATTTTCAAAAATGAGGGATGTTACATTTTGTGTGCTAAGAAGTATGTCTAAGTATATCTATTATAATCATCCACAATGACAAAGGCGTATTTGCTACCTCCTAAGCTTGATGTATCAATTGGTCCAAACAAATCCATATAGATCAATTGCAATGGTCTAGAGGTACTTATTTAATTTTTTTGTTTGAAACTATCTTTTATTTATTTTTCTAGTTAATATGTGTCACACACATTATCTTTAACAAACTTAATGTTAGGAATACCTCTTACAAGTTCTCTAAATGAGATTTGAGAGATTAGTTTCATTCTAGCATGACCTAATCTCCTATGCCAAAGCCAAGCATGATCATTCAAAATTCAAAAACATATTTCATTACAAAGATCATCAATGTCAATAGTATACACAGTATTTTATTTTAGGGCAATCATAAAGGTGTTTTTGTGTGGTTGTTCAATAATGCAAGCATTAGATTCAAATTTAATGACATAACCTTTATCACATAATTGACTAATTCTCAAAAGATTGTACTTTCAGCCATCAACCAACATATCTTTAATCAACAAGTTGGATTTATTACCTATGGTTTCTTTGCCAATGATTTTACCCTTGTTGTTGTCTCCGAATGTGACATACCCTTCGTCTAAGATAGTGAGCTTAGAGAATTGAGATGGATCTCCGGTCATGTGTCTTAAGCATCCACTATCGAGGTACCATCTCTTGATCCTAGCTTGTGATGGAAAACATTTCTATAAAAAAGGATGATTTTTAGGTACCCGTTTGACCTTGGGTGCCTAAAAAATCGATCGACTTAACTTATCATTTTGCATAGAGTTCTTTACAATTCCTTTAGGAACCCAAATCAATTTGTGTAGACTACATCTCTTAAACGGACATTGATAAGCAACATGCCTAAATTTGTAACAAAAGTTACATTTGTTTCGGGGTAAAACATGCAAAGTTGGGCCTTTAACAAAGATGGTTGGATTTTTATGAGTGTTACTGACAAAGCCGATTCCATCTCTTCTATGAATATGATTCTTACTTGCAAGAATCATGTTTAAGGATTTGCTACCTATTTTAAATTTTTTTAAGGTTCCATGTAGTTACAAATTCTCCTTTTTAAGCGTTTCTAATTCATCACATTTTGTGCAAGGAGCTAAACTATCATCATGCTTAATTTTTAGACTATCAAAATCACTAACAAGAGAATCATGCTCTTTTTTTAATAATTTATATTTTTTACTAACTAATTTACATTCATCAAATAAATCATGAAAATCACTTAATAGTTCATCAAAAGAAAATTTTGCATCTAATGAATTGCTTACCTCATCTCTGATAGCCATTAGTGCATATTGAGCAACTTGCTTTGTGCTGGTTGGCTCCTCTTCTTCGGATGCACTTGAATCGTCCCAAGTTGCTTTAAGAGTCTTCTTCTTCTTTGGTTGCTTCTTTTTTGCTTGGGGACATTCGCTTTTGAAATGTCTTAGCTTCTTGCAATCGTAGCATATAACTTATTCTTTATTGGGTTTAATTTTATTTTTAGTGTCATTTTTAAATTTATTCTTTTTTATGAATTTTTTGAACTTTCTTGTCAAGAGTGCCAAGTCATCATCATAGTACTCATCACTTGAATTTTCTTTCAAGTGGACTTCATAAGTTCTTAGTGTCATATCCTTCATATTCTTTGGAAGGTTGTTCTCAAGCTCTACATGAGCGTTGCAAGTCATCTCATAGGTCATTAGTGACCCGATAAGTTCTTCGAGATGAAAGTTATTTAAATCCTTGGCCTCTTAAATGGTCCATACTTTAAGGTCCCAACTCTTTGGAAGGGATCTCAAGATTTTATTAACAAGTTCAAAGTTCGAAAAATATTTGCCAAGAGCTTTTAAACTATTGACGACATTTGTAAAACAAGTGTATATGTCAACAATAGTTTCGCTTGGCTTCATTCGAAACAATTTATAAGTATGAAGTAAAAGATTTATTTTCGACTCCTTTACTCTACTAGTGCTTTCGTGAGTGATTTTGAGTGTGTGCCAAATATCAAAAGTTGTTTCATAAATAGACACTCGATTGAACTTGATTTTTTCTAAAGCACAAAACAAGGCATTCATAGCCTTGGTATTTAAAGCGAAAGTTTTCTTCTCTAACTCATTCCAATCATTCATTGGAAGAGAAGACTTTTGAAAGCCATTTTCCGCAAGGTTCCATAACTCAAAATCCATTAAAATTAGAAAGATCCTCATTCTAGTCTTCCAATATGTGTAATCCGTCCCATTGAACATGGGAGGACGTGTAATTGAATAACCCTCTTGATTGCTGACAAAAGCCATCTCTCTTGGGTTTTAAACCAAATCGTGAGTAACCGAGCTCTGATACCAATTGTTAGGATCGAGTCGGCACTAAGAGGGGGGGTGAATTAGTACAATAGATTAAAACGTCAGTTTAAAAATCTTTATACATTAAAAATGATCTCTGAAGATAACTTGAAAGCATGTTTGTTCATAAGGATAGTGAAAGCCAAGTAAGGAGGAAGTGAAGCTATTGCAAAGTAACTAAATAGCAATGATAGAAATGCACACCAGAATTTATAATGGTTTGGTCGGTGTGACCTACATCCACTTACGATTCCTCCTCCGTCGAGATCACTAACATCCACTAATGGTCTTTGTTCAATAGGCGAAGATCAACCACCTCTTTACTGCGCTTTCTCCTTTTCACGAGTTTAGGAGATAACCCTTCCAAGCCTTACACCTCTCTTGAATTATCACAACACTAGAAAGGGAGGAGGAGGACTCTTTGCACTTTTACAACACTTTTAACACCCCAAGAATTCAAGATTTTGTTTATACTTTCGTTCCATTTCATGCAGAAAAGGGTGGGTTATTTATAGGCCCCGATGGCTTCAGAATTGGAGCAAAAAAGTGTCATATCCCTGGATTTCGGGGTACTGGCTGTACCACCGCCATTATTGGGCGATACTACCGCATATAGACTAACACTGGGTGGTACCATCGCTCAGTCTGGGTGGTACCATCGCTTGATAGAGCTCAAAGACCGAGCTCTGGCGGTACCACCGCTTGACAGCATTAACTATTAGTAGTACCATCGCCTAGACCACTTGGGAGACTGCATCCCAAGCAATGCCATCGTTGGCTGTGACTTCAGGTGCTGAATGGGCTTGTTCAACCGGCCCAATTCAGCCCTGTTAAGGGCCCAGTTGGCCTCTAACTGAGTTAGTGGGATTACCTCCCAATCCTAACTCAACTTAAAGTCTAACTATAATAATTAATATATTTAAACAAGCAAACTCTGTTCGGTATATCGATTGTTCTCTCAGTGATCTTCCAGCGAACTTCTCAACGATCTTCCGGTGAACTTCTCGGCGAACTTCCGATGAACTTCCGACGAACTCCCGACGAACTCTCAGTGAATTCTCGACGAACTCTTGGCGAGCTCCTGATACACTCTCGGTGAACTTCCGGCAAACTTCCAACACATCGTCCAAATCTTCGATGTATCATCCGAATCTTCGACATATCGTCCGATCTTTAACTACAACCCAATATCTGCTTTATGCCTTACTACTATCGTAGTTAATCCTGCACACTTATCTTAACATATAAATTAGATCAAATAATTTACTAATTGATTTTATCATCAAAATCCAAGATTCAACATAAGCCATATTGATAGAACCTTGAATTCAAATAGAATTCAAGTCAAAGCAATATTTCATCATGAATATATGCAACACATTATATGCATATCATTGCATTGCATGCATCATTATCATAAGTTTTGCATGCATCATCATAAATATTTCAAATCATCATGGCATCAAAAATATCAAAGTATATAACATCCTACCATGTATGATTCTCATATCATCATATCTTCTCCCCCTTTGTCATCAACAAAAAAGAGAAGTGCATCTAGCCAATTTTTTGAGATATAATTTCAAATCATTATATTAAAAACATAATATCAAGTTTTATCATTATGCAAGCTAGTAATTTTCTTTCTTCTCTCTTGAGAAGTGTAATTTTTTGCTTCCTTTGCAAAGTGCAAGCTAGTAAAATTTTACTTTATTTTACAACATGTAAGCTAGCAACTTTGGTAAGTTTTACATTATTTTTAAATATGCAAGCTAGAAAATTTTTGAGATGTTCATGCATCATGAGTATTGCCTCTCTTGAGATGCGCAAGATAGCACTTTTGCTTCCTAGTAAGTTTTTTCTCCTTGAAATATACAAGCTAGCAATTTTTCTCCCCCTTTGTCATTGTCAAAAGGAAGGGAAGAATACAATGTTGTAATTCTTTTCCATTTACATCAATTTCCAAATCATGACAAAGGTAAATAACAAAGATGAAAAATCAAGTCATGAATGTCAAAAGACCATATATCATTTTTGACAAATTTCTTCTTTTGTAAATAGAAAGCATGATAGGAAACAATCTTGATTCAAAAAGAAGACTCAAGTTATAATTCTAAGAATTCACAAGAAAAATCATAATTCATTTGACAAAAAGATCGTCAATTCATGAATTTGAATAAATTCAACTCATCATCAAACATGATACAAACATTTATTGATATTCACAACTCATCATTCATAATTTAAAAATGTAAAATCATCATTATTTTTAACTCATTCAATTTGTCAAATTAACAAAGTTACTTTCAAGAGATTCAAAATGAAATAAAGAGATTTATCAATCTCTTGAAATGAAAGTGATTTCCTTTCTCCCCTTTGTCATTGTAAATAAGAAAGAAGAAGAGGGGAATAATACATAACAAGATAAGTCATAAATTATCAAGATGTCAAGTAGCAAATCATGGTTTAATAGGATAAGTCTTCTTTTTAGCAAAAATAATCATAGGAGAACAAGATCTTAATTCATGCATATAAAATCTTCAATCATCAAAATCATGATTTGGATAAAACTCATTCAAATCAAAATCATCAAAATCACTTTAATAATTCAAGAGATTCACAAAATAACATAAATAGATTCATAATCTCTTTTTGAAAAATTGATAAGATAGAGAAAATTTTCAAAATGCATTCCTTTTTTAGTTGTTTCAATTCATGTGATTGATTTCATACAAGCATATCCTTATCTTTTTTTTGCCAAATCAAAACATGTATCATCGTTTAAAACGAAAGTACAAGATTCGTCACAAAAATCATCAAGATCAATAAATCATAAAAATCATCATGTATAACTTCAAAATCTCATGCATAGAATAAAATCATCAAGCATTATACCAAAACTTTTAATATTTTAATTACATCAATACATAATTATATATCATTGTATCTGTTAGGATCAAGAGCGGCACTAAGAGGGGGGGGGGGTGAATTAGTGCAGTGGTAAAATCACCAATTTCGGAAATCTTTTGTTTTGATTAAACTTGTTTTGAAAATATTTAACTTTGAAAGTGAAGTAAAGAGGAAGTTTGCTATGAAAGTAATTTACTCAAAATAAATACAAACTAGATTTTATAGTGGTTCGGTCATTGTGACCTACATCCACTCCGGATTCCTCCTCCGTTAAGACCACCGGCATCCACTATCGGTTTTTCTTCAATAGGTGAAGACCAACCACCTCTTTATAACTCTATTTACCTTTTGATAGGCTCAGGAGAGAACCTTTACAAGTTGCACACCTCTCTTACAATGAACTATAAACTTTAAGAGGTGGAGAGGAACACTCAACACTTTTCAAGCTTTTTCAACTCTTTTTTATCAAGGATTCTTTTCCCATTTCTACCCAGTTCTTGCTATCCTAAGCGGGAAATAGTGGGGTATTTATAAGCTCCAAATGGATTCAAATTTGGAGCCCAAAATTTAAATCCGTGAGATTTTAGGGTACGAGCGGTACCACCGCCTATAGCCTGACACTGAGCAGTACCACCGCCCAGTCTGGCAGTACCATCACCTGACACACTGTTAGTGGGCGGTACCACCACCCAGTCTAGCGGTACCACCGCCTGATAGCCTCGGAGACCAAGTTTTTCGAGTTTTCCAACTCATAAGCGATTCTACTACCAATTCTAGTGGTGCCACCGCTTGGCCCAACATTTGGGTCATTGAATGGGCCTCCCAATGAGCCCAAATCACACATAATTTAGGTCCAATTGGCCCCTAATTGAGTTGGCATTGTTTCACCCCAATACCAACTCAATTAGACCTAAAACCTACTTTGATCTAGACAATTATTACAAAGCTCATCAAATGTTGTCCGGTCATATCATTGGTTCGATGCTTCATCCGATTCTTCGGCGCATCATCCTCTCCTACGGCTTATTGCCTAATTGACCAGTTGACCTTCATAACTCCGATTTCTTTAGCGTAATTTCTGCTCTTCTTGGCCTGATGCCCAAATTCTCGGCCCGAAGTCTTCGGCCGACACGTCGATCGATCCTCCAACTCGATATTCAATCTTCTGACATGTTCCACTCTGGCCCAACATGATTCTTCCTGCTTCAATTGTCTCTCCCTGATCGAAGCTTCCTACGTCACACAAAACGCAAATCAGATAAACACTATCAATTAGTTTCATCATCAAAATCTGAGATTCAATAATCTCCCCCTTTTGTATGATGATAACCAATTGATGACGAAGTTAACCTTAATTCCCCCTATCAATATGCAATATTGATAGAACTCTTGAATTCAAAAATCCAAGAAAAAAAATCATACATAAAATCATCACACTTCTCCCCCTTTGTCATTAATAAAAAAGAGAAGCGCATCATCCAAGCAACAAGTTTTAGAGATATGCAAGTTTTACAATATATAAGCTAGCAACAATTTTTCATCACTTTACAACATGCAAGCTAGCAAATTTTATATCATTTTATAGCATGGATAATCACCAAATCATCATTAATTTTCAAGATGTGCAAGATTGTAAATTTTGCAAGTTTGCATTTGTGCGTCTTGAGATAGGCAAGATAGCACTTTTGCTACTCTTGAGATTGCAAGCTAGCAATTCTTCGTGAAGTTCAAGATAGCAAGTTATTCTCTCTACAATTTGTAAGCTAGCAAATTTAGCAAGTGTTATATCATGCAAACTAGCAAGTTTTTCACATATAAAAGTTGGCAAATTTTTACATCGTTTGAGATGTGCAAGATAGACTATTCAAGCATCTTCTTCAAATGTATGATTTAGCAAACATTGCTTCTCTTGAGATTTGTAAGATAGCACATCTTGCTTCTCTTTTGAGATGAGTAAGCTAGCAAGTTTGCTTCTTTTGCAATGTGCAAGTTTCTAAATTTTGCATCTTGAGCTAGCAATTTTTCTCCCCCTTTGTCATTGTCAAAAAGAAGGGAAGAATACAATATTGTAATTCTTTTCCCTTTACATCAATTTTTGACAAAATTAAAGTATCAATCCTTTTTTTTTATTATGGTTGTGCATCATTATGGTTTCAAATTAAAACATGCACAATTTTAAAACCTTTCATTTCATTCTTACTCCATGCATGATACCAAAAATAAATCAATCATTACTATGGGCATATCATACATGATATGAAGACATTAAAATCTTTAAGCATTTATCACTTCATGCATTAAATCAATTATTTTGATCATGATACCAAACATTCATCATTTTTCTCATCCATGATACTAAAGCATTTATGATACCAACATTTCTCTTATGCATTAAATCAATATTTTTTTAAGCATTTATCACTTCATGATTGTTGGTACCAAACATTCAACTTCAAATAATCAAGATCATCAAAATCATTTATAAGAGATTCAAAATGAAATAAATAAATTTATCGATCTCTTGAAATCCTAGTGATTTCTTTTCTCCCCTTTATCATTGTAAATAAGAATGAAGAAGAGAGGAATAATGCATAACAAAACTCAAGTCATGAATTATCAAGATGTCAAGTAGCATATCATGGTAATTTGAATACATCCTTTTTAGTGAATACCAAGAAGAATCATATTATGAAAAATCTTGATTCATAGAAAAATCTCTTGTATCAAATATCGAGAAATCAAGATGATGATTCATATATAAAAAAATATCACAAGTTATAATCAAGAGAAAAATCATCATTCATTTTCAACTCATTCAATTTGTCAAATCAACATTTCTTAGATATGCATGATACCAAAACATGGTTTTAAATGTTCAACATATAACATGTATAATTTCAAACCATTATCAAGATCATAGTTTATTTGCATAAGTCTCTTCTTTAGTAAATGGTAAGAAGAAATCATCGAAGATAGAAAATATTTTGATTCTTATAAAAGATAGCTCAAGTAGAGAAATAAAAAATAAAGTTCATGATTTGGTTGAAAATTTTTTATTCAAATTCAAATCATCAAAATCACTTTTCAGAAGATTCAATGAAGGCAAGGTAAATAGATTCACATGAGAACTAGATTCATGTATAATGTCTCAATTTATCATGAATCATAAAAAAAATTACAGTATCAAGTGAAGGAATTATGATTTGTGTGACAAAAAAATTATCGATTCATGCATCCAAACCATTATTACTTCAACTTATCATGCATAGTTTCAAAATGTAAAATCATCAAATATGATACAAACATTTATTTTCAAAATACATTCCCTTTTAGTTGTTTCAATTTAAGTGATTTGATTTCATTCAAGCATATCCTTGTCCTTTTTTGCCAAATCAAAACATATATCATCGTTAAAAACGAAAGTGCAAGATTTATCATAATAATCTTCTAGATCAATAAATCAAAAAAATCATACATAACATCATCACACTATGAT
Organism: Musa itinerans; assembly: GCA_001649415.1. NCBI lineage: Eukaryota > Viridiplantae > Streptophyta > Magnoliopsida > Zingiberales > Musaceae > Musa > Musa itinerans. Next base: position 97,160 of record LVTN01000738.1, read on the forward strand.
TCATGTGACAAAAAAATTGTCGATTCATACATTCAAACCATTATTACTTCAACGTATCATGAATAGTTTCAAAATGTAAAATCATCAAATATGATACAAACATTTAATTTCAAAATGCATTCCCTTTTAGTTACTTCAATTTAAGTAATTTGATTTCATTCAAGCATGTCCTTGTCCTTTTTTGCCAAATCAAAACATATATCATCGTTAAAAACGAAAGTGCAAGATTTATCACAAAAATCTTCTAGATTAATAAATCACAAAAATCATCATGTATAACTTCAGAATCTCATACATAGAATAAAATCATCAAGCATTGTACCAAAACTTTTAATATTTTCATTACATCATTATATCACCAAAATTGATTTCATCAAACATAAAAAAGCATTTTCAAGATCATTTTGTTTGTTGTAGTAATGCATTTTTCTTTTTAAGTGAATCTAACTTTTCATGCTTAGTGCATGCAATTGTCATGCTCAAATTTTCAATTTTTTTATTTTTATTTACTAAATAATTTAAAAATAACTCATGAAAATCATCATGTAATTTTAAAATAAAGTAAAGGGATTTTGGGTGAGTCATTTACCTCAATGTGAAAGGCCATCTCATCTTTGTTGGTTTGCTCCTCGTCTTCAAATGAGCTTGATTTGTCCCAAGTCATTTTGAGTATCTTCTTCTTCTTTGGCAACCTCTTCTTTGTAAGTTCATTTTTAATCTTTAATTCTTGTTTAAAGAATTTTTTAAGTTTTAAGAGTTCAAGGTTATCATCATCATCACTTCAGTCATCACTCAAGTGGTATTCTATTGTTCGAAGTGTCAAATCCTTCTTGTTCTTTAAAAAGTTATTCTCAAGCTCTTCATAAGCATTACAAGTCATTTCATATATCAATAATAAGCCGATAAGTTCTTCAAGTGGAAAAATATTGAGATATTTTGCTTCTTGTATTGCTGTTATTTTAGGATCCCAACTTTTTGGAAGGGATCTCAATATCTTATTAACAAGTTCAAAGTTTAAAAAACATTTACCAAGAGCTTTCAAACTATTGATGATATCTATAAAGCGAGTGTATATGTCAACAATAGTTTCGCTCGGCTTCATTTGAAACAACTCGAAATCATGCATTAAAAGATTAATCTTTGAAACTTTTACTCTACTAGTGCCTTCGTATATGGCTTCAAGAATGTGCCAAATATCAAAAGCTGTTTTGCAAGTAGAAACCCGATTGAATTCATTTTTGTCTAAGGCGCAAAATAGAGCATTCATAGCTCTAGCATTTAAAGAAAAAGTCTTCTTCTCCAAATCATTCCAATGGTTCATTGGAAGAGAAGACCTTTGAAAACTAAATTCGATTATATTCCATAAATCGATATTTAACAAAAGTAAGAAAACTCTCATTCGAATTTTCAAATATGTGTAGTCCGTTCCATTGAACATGGGAGGACGAATGAGAGAAAATCCCTTTTAAAAGCCGAAAAGAGCTATTTCTCTTGGGTGTAAAACCAAATGAGAAATAACGAGGCGGAAGGGAACACTCAACACTTTTCAAGCTTTTTCAACTCTTTTTTGTCAAGGATTCTTTCCCCCTTTCTACCCAATTCTTGCTATCCTAAGCAGGAAAGAGTGGGGTATTTATAAGCCCCAAATGGATTCAAATTTTGAGCTCAAAATTTAAATCCCCGAGATTTTAAGGTGCGGGCAGTACCACCACCTACACTGAGTGGTACCACCGCTTGTAGCCTAACACTGGGCGGTACCACCGCTTGACAACCTTAGAGACCGAGTTTTTTGAGTTTTCCAATTCATAAGCGGTTCTACCGCCAATTTTAGCGGTGCCACCGCTTGGCTCAACATTTGGGTCATTGAATGGGCCTCCCAATGAGCCCAAATCACTCCCAATTTAGGCCCAATTGGCCCCTAATTGAGTTGGCATTGTTTCACCCCAATACCGAATCAATTAGACCTAAAACCTGCTTCGATCTAGATAATTATTACAAAGCTCATCAAATGTTGTCTGGTCATGTCATTGGTTTGACGCTTCATCCGATTCTTCGGCGTATCATTCTCCCTTACGGCCTATTGCCCAATCGGCCAGTTGACCTCCGCAACTCCAATTTCCTTAGCATAATTTCTGCTCTTCTTAGCCTAATGCCCGAATTCTCGGCCCAAATTCTTCTGCTGACACGTCGACTGATCCTCCGGCTCAACGTCCAATCTTTTGACATGTTCTACTCCAACCCAACATGATTCTTCCTGCCTCATATATCTCTCCCTAATCGAAGCTTCCTGCGTCACTCAAAACGCAAATCAGATAAACACTATCAATTGGTTTCATCATCAAAATCTGAGATTTAACAAAATCATCAAAATTGATTTCATCAAACATAAATCATTTTCAAAATCATTTTGTTAGTTGTAGTAATGCATTTTTCTTTTTAAGTGAATCTAACTTTTCATGCTTAGTGCTAGGAATTAACATACAATTGTCATGCTCAAAATTTAATTTTTTTTTTCTAAATCACTTAAAAAGAGAAGCATAATATTTTTTGAATTTTTTATTATTTACTAACTAATTTAAAAATAACTCATGAAAAGCATCAAGTAATTTCAAAATAAGGTAAAGGAGTTTCGTTTGAGTTGTATACCTCATTGTCGAGAGTTATCAAGAAGAAGTTCGCCACTTCGTCTTCATCGGTTTATTCCTCATCTTCGGATGCACTCGTTTCGTGCCAAGTCACCTTGAGTGTTTTCTTGTTCCTTAGCAACTTTTTCTTTTTAGTTTCATTTTTATTTTTTGATTCTTGTTTTAAAACTTTTTTAAGCTTTATTGTTAAGAGTTCAAGGTCATCATCACTTGAGCTTTTACTCGAGTGGTCTTCTTGAGTTCTAAGTGTCAAATCCTTCTTGTTCTTTGGAAGGTTGTTCTCGAGCTCTTTATAAGCCATACAATTCATTTTGTAGGTCATCAATAACCAAATCAGTTCTTTAATGTGAAAATGGTTCAAGTCCTTTGATTCCTGTATTGCTGTGATTTTAGGATCCTAACTTTCAAATCCGTTTTCAACAATATTCCATAAATCAAGGTTCAAGGAAAGCAAAAAACGTCGGTTAAACCAAATGAGAAAGGCGTGGCTTTGATACCAACTATTAGGATCGAGTCGGCACTAAGAGGGGCAGGTGAATTAGTGTAGCAGATAAAAATGTCAGTTTTGAAAAACTTCGTACGATAAAAATCTGATTCCAAAGAAAACCATTTCATTTTTCTTGAATGAGTAGAAAAGCGTATTGTAAGTAAGGATTCAGTTTGCAATAAAGGTAAATAGCAAGAAGTAAATGCAATCTGAGTTTTATAGTAGTTCGGTCGTCGTGACCTACATCCACTCCCGATTCCTCTTCCATCGAGGCCGCTGGTATCCACTAGCGATCTTCCTTCAATAGGCAAAGATCAACTACCCTTTTACACTCTTTCTCCTTTTCACGGGTTTAGGAGACAACCCTTGCAAGCCTCTCTTTCTTAGATCTCACTTCTCCCTTTAGACAAACTTCTAAATACTAGGAAGAAGTGATCCTAAATCCTAAGAGAGTTTCCCAATTTTTTCTTAAGTACTTTTCCCCCTTTTTTCAACTCAATTTCATGCTTAATTCTTTCTGCTCTATGCAGGAATAGCTGGAGTATTTATAGACCCCAAATGGCTTCAAAAATGGAGCCAAAAAAGGTTTCATCTTGGGTTTCCCAAGTATTAACGGTACCACCGCTTATGCTGGGCGGTACCACCGCCTGCAGCACTAACACTAGGTGGTAGCACAGGGAGACTATGTCTAGGCAGTACCATCGCCCAGACTAGTGGTACCACTTCCTAACAGTCTTAGAGACTAAGTCTAGGCAGTACCACTGCCCAAACTAGCGGTACCACCGCTGACACAGTCTCGGAGACTGTGCCATCGATGGTTCCATTTGTTGAGTCACTGTTTGGGCCTTTCACTTGGCCCAACACAGCCCAAACATGGGCTCAATTGGCCCCTAATTGAGTTAGCCCAATTCCAACCCAATTATGGCTAAAACCTACTTTGATCTAGAAAATTATTACAAAGCTTGAATTAAATATTGTCTAATATGTCATTGGTTCATCGATGCTTCATTTGATTCTTCGGCACATCGTACTCTCTTACGGCCTATTGCCCAATCGGTCAGTTGACATCTGCAACTCCAATTTCCTTGGCATAATTTTCGCTCTTCTTGGCCCGATGCCCGAACCCATGGCCTGAAGCCTTATGTCGATAAGTCGACCGACCCTCCGGCTCGGCGTCCAATCTTCTGATATATTCCACTCCACCCAATATGATTCTTCCTACTTTAATTTGATGAGATATAAAGAGCAATAACTTTTATATATGAACAAGTACTAGCAGGTCATAACACGCAGCGGAATTAAATAGAATCACAATAAAATAGAACACCAAGATATACGTGGAAAACCCCTCCAATGTGAAGGGTAAAAACCATGGGGCAAACTAGAGATAATCCACTATAAGAATAATGAATATATAAATCTCAATCTCTTGCAAAAAATCTAGCAACAATCACAAAAGAATAATAGGATACAAGGATCACATCACTATTCATAATATCTAAATTCTCCCCAATTCTCCCTAAGTAATCATAGTAAGAATCTACTGTAGATCTGATCTAACCTAAGATAAAAACACTATTAGATGATTAAGAATAGTCTCTCTGCATTGTCCTCGTCTTCTTCCCTTTCTTTCTCTTATTTTTCTGCCTTGTTCTCCTCCTTTTCTTTGGAATCACGTGGCTACAGCCTTCTCCCTCGTTGCTGCCTATTTCTACCTATTTTCGCAGCCACCTCACACCCCTAAATATGATTTAGGGTTATGTTAAGAGAGGAGGTGGGTTGTGGGCTGTTCAAGCCCACTATAGGCTGAACCATGGGCTGTTAGCCCAACAACCTCCCCCTTCAGCCCATAAGGGAGGCTATCCTAAGACTCCTCAATGTGAAGCAATGCCGACCAGCTATCGGTATATCTCCTGTCTTTCTTTTGGTAAAGTCTGTGTCAACATGTCTGCTCCATTGTCATCTGTGTGAATTTTCTAAAGCTGCAACTGCTTCTCTTCAAATATATTTCGAATCCAGTGGTATTTGATATCTATATGCTTTGACTTGGAATGAAATATTGGGTTCTTACACAAATGGATAGCACTTTGGCTGTCACAATTCACCACATAGTTTTCCTGTTTCAGCCTCAATTCCTGTAAGAATTCTTTCATCCATAACATTTCTTTGCATACCTCTGTAGCAGCAATATATTATGCCTCTGTGGTGGAGAGAGCAATACACCTTTGCAATCTGGATTGCCATGACATAGCTCCCCCTGCAAAAGTAAGTATATAACCTAATGTGGACTTCCTCGAATCTATATCTCTTGTCATATCTATATCTATATAACCTGTCAACACAGGTGGTCCACCTCCAAAGCTTAAACAAACCTTAGAGCTCCCTTTGAGATATCTTAAAATCCACTTCACTGTAGCCTAGTGCTCTTTGCTTGGATTTATAAGAAATCTGCTAGTAACACCAATTGTATATGCGATGTCCGGCCTCATACATACATTAAGGAACCTTTTGCATCTTCTCCTTCTCCTCATTACTTGACGGACTCTATTCTGAGCACAACTTGAAGTGACATGCAAGAGGAGAACCAACTAGCTTTACATTGCTCATACCGAACCTTTCCAAAACCTTCTGAATGTATTTCTCTTGTGACAACCAAATCTTCTTGTTTTTCCTATCACAAAAAATCTGCATGCCTAGTATTTGCTTTGCTGGCCCCATATCCTTCATTGTAAAAGACTCACTCAATTCCTTCTTCAACCTGTCAATTGTAGACATATCTTTCCAAAGAATAAGCATATCATCAACATAAAGTAAGAGAATAATAAAATTCTCATCAAGCCATTTGATGTACACACAATGATCTGAAGCCATTCTTTTGTATCCATTTTCTGTCATAAATGAATCAAACTTTCTGTACTACTATCTTGGAGCTTGTTTTAGCCCATACAAGCTTTTCTTCAACTTGCAGACAAAGTTCTCTTTACCTTTAACTTTGAAGCCTTCTGGTTGCTCCATATAAATTTCCTCCTCCAAATCACCAAGAAGGAAAGCTGTCTTCACATCTAACTGCTCAACCTCCAAGTCCTGGCTAGCAACAATACCAAGAGCAACATAAATAGAAGACATTTTAACAACAGGAGAAAAAATCTCTTCAAAGTCAATACCTTTTTTTTTACTAAAGCCTTTCACAATCAATCTAGCTTTATACTTTAGTTGATAATAATATTCTTGAGTCTTCAACCTAAAAACTCACTTGTTCTTCAAGACTTTCATTCCATTTGGTAGTAGCACCAAATCATAAGTATGGTTCTTTTGAAGAGCATCCATCTCTTCCTACGTAGCAACTAACTACTTCTTTATATGCTCACTTTCAATTACTTCCTGGTAACTCTCTGGTTCACCTGCATTAGTAAGCATCGTATACTCATCTGTAGAGTATCATCTGGAAGGTAGACGTTATCTAGAAGATCTTCTCAACTAAGGTTCCATGGGAAGTTGCTCTCCAACTTCTTCTTGCTCAA
>LVTN01000738.1:113813-126704 GCA_001649415.1 Musa itinerans
CCCAGCACCCGAGCGCTGGGTGGTGGCACCGCCTGGCTGGGCGGTGGCACCTCCAGCATCGGGAACCTAAGAGAATTCAAATTTTTGGAGCCCAAATTTGAATCCTCTTGAGGCCTATAAAGACCCCTCAAATCTCAGCTGAGATAGCAACCTTTTGAGAAGTTAGAAGTTGAGAGAAGCTTTAGGAAAAGTCTTGTTTTCAATAGCTTTAGTGTTCACCTCCTTTCTTTTCATTGAAATCTTTGTAAGAGTGTGAACCACTTGTAAAAGATTGTAAGAGGGGTGTAAGAAGGAGGTTGATCTTCGCCTAGTAAAGGAAGATCATTAGTGGATGCCGGTGGCCTCGACGGAAGAGGAATCGGAGGAGTGGATGTAGGTCACGATTGACCGAACCACTATAAACTACCGTCTTCTCTGGTTTGCATCTATTTGTTGCTGCTTATCTTACTGCAAACCTTCATACTTTATTACCTTTGCTGCACATCTTCATGAATACACATTCAAGTTAAGCTTTCCGAGTTCGATTTTTTATCGTGAGAAAGATTTATCCAAAACCGACGTTTTAATCCGCTGCACTAATTCACCCCCCCCTCTTAGTGCCACTCCGGTCCTAACATCTAGCTCCTTATCCAACTCAGCACATCGCAAGAGTTTGTTGTGTACCTTCGTGTGAATCAATACAAATGTTGACCAATTATGTTCGCAACCACTAGATGTCGTAATTTGTGAAAGTGCATGAATGACAACTTTCCTTAAATATGATGCATCTATAGGGAAATATAGGGGTGACATCACATGCACAACGGAAGAACAGAAAACAATCCCAAATTTTTCAAAAAGGTGTTCATCGTCGTATGAAGATTGGTGCACAAAATCCATGAAACTTTAATTCATGTGTGAGATAGTTATATTTTACCTAGAGAGATCATATATTCCTAAATCCCTGTAGATTTATAGAAGAGTATAAAGGAGGTCAAGCTCCCTCCTCTCTAGCGGTGATCCACACAATATGGTTATGATGACGCTCCTTAAATCACTGCCTAAATCTCCATATCTGCTATCTGAGGAGGAGAAGGGGAGTGGAGAATAGGAGGTGGCAACCAAGAAGCCTCTGGCCTATGGGTCTTTGGTTCCCTCCTATTTATAGAGTCCTCCTGTCAACTTAACCCCAATGGATCCTGTCCTATTGGGCATTGGGTCTCCATCCAACTACCCAAGCCTCTTAGATTAGTAGATCTCTATCCAATAATCTTTCATTGGCAATTATTGGATCTCATCCATAAGATCAATAATTCAGGGGCTTATTGGATATCCAATAAGATAGGCCCTCCACTCATATATGAACCTCAAATATGAACCTCCACTTGTAGCAAAGCCTACCATATATGTATGACCCTCTAGGCCCAATATCGAGCTAGTCGTGAGTCATATCTATCAGAACTCTTTCTGGCTCAATGAGTTATTATCTTTATAATAATTCATTCAACTCATCGACTGCGGACGTACTAGGATACTACGTCGTAGCCCCTAGATGATATAGGGGAATCCAGTCCTTTGGACCTATCTATCCTCAATTACCATGTACTTATAGTCCCTTATCTATCTAATATCCCAGAGACCGTATATCGGGCATGGTATTGTCAGACCCATACGGTTTCTACTCGAGTCTCGCTCTAATTTGATTCTTCTGGAGAACTCTTTCTCTCTCAATCTGAATGACCCTGTCTAGAGATTTGTTTACGCAAGAACACATAGTATATTCCTCTCATAACACCGAGAGCGGATGATCCTCTATCAACACTCAATAGCCCTCGTAAGGTTGATTGCCACTCGCAATAACCGGTTGTGCTAGATCTGGAACTTCCAAACCTATAAGTCTAGTATTAAAGAGTGGAGTACGCATATAGGATATCCTTAGTATCTCAAGTCTAAGGACCAGGTACAATACTGGGATAACAGGATCATTGTCTGATAATGAGGTATTATTAGCCATCCAACATTCCGTGAGCAGATCAATCAGTGAACTCATTCTCTGATGAGCACCTGCATTGTAGCCCTAGTATCCCCACACGAGCAGCTATGAGACCAACTACCTCCATCATATGGACAAGTATATAGCACACCAATCTGTCCAGTTATCTCGATGCCCCTCTCGAGTAACCTATGACTAGGATTATTTAGGGTCTGTGTTTAAAGGTGAATCGGTCTCATTATCGTAATCTCATCACAATCCTATTCTCATTGCATAGATTCATGGATATCACTATATATATATATATATATATGCAAAAATAATATAAAGTAATAAAATGTCAAATAATATAATAAATAAAAAGAATGCATATCATGTCACATGTGCCATCACTCACGTGATTGGCTTGCAAGACACTTATGACTAGCAGCATCCCCTCCAAATTACAACTACCACTCGACAATAAAAAGATATAAATAAGATTTTACTAGCATAACAAATAATTAACATCAAATATAATTGATAATCAATATGTGTAACTTTTCCTCACTAGAATCCATAGTGTAACGACACGATACAGCTACAATATTGGAGAATGAACTAACTATTTCTTAGAATAATTGACCCTCTGTAAGAGCATCAGCAGCATCAGTAGTGTTTAGCAAGAGTCGATATATAACATTTCGTAGTACCATTAGTAAATCATTTTATGTTCCAAGAGCATACCGATATTTAATTGTTGGATTTAGATAATACAAGACATAATTTTTTTAGTATGATTTTTATTATATAAAAAATAATAAATTAAATTATTCTGAATATGAATTTACTTGCATTATGGATATCTTGATCTATATGAACTTCAATCCGACGATCAATGATTATTGGTCGACCTTAAAATTATTTTTGAATGCTTTCTTGACCTCCTCTCTTGTTAAAATCAGCATATATTTAAAATACGGCATATGTCGATGCTTGTTCATATCGATCTTATAGAGAACAATATAAAGTGGTTCCACACCTTTTATGATTTCAACTGCAATCTCCCAAAATCTAGAGGAAATAGTGGACTTTTCTATCTTCTTTCAATCACTCAATCTCAAATATCTGGAATCAGACTACTCTTATGAGGTGACCATTGCCTTCAAGCTATACCTTTTTTGTTCTAATAACTTTAATGAAATAAAATTGGTAGCAAACCGAGTGACTCTAGGTCGGAGCATTTCTCTGTTTACATACTTTTGCATTAAAGAGTGGACACAATGATGATTATATATAAACTTTGTAATTGATTATGCTTGAGCTACACAATTCTTGATCATGTCCAGCTCACCAATATCCTTCAGCATTAGATATACGTAATGAGCTGCATATGAAGTCCAAAACAGTGTTTTTCTTTTTTCCATCAATTGCAAACCGACCTTAAAATTTGCTCTATTATCGATTATTATTTAGATAATATACTATTGTCCGATCTCTTCTACTACGATGTCCATCAAGCTCTCATTGTAGTCTGCATCTTGGATCTTTTCAAAAGCATTGATTGACTTATAAAATACCACCATTCTGTTGTAATAAATAAGAAAGTTAATTATACTCATTCTTGTTGGTCATATCCAATTATCACATATCAATGTCACCCCATATTTATCCCATTGCCTCTTGAAGAATTTGAGATGATCCTTTAGTTCTATCACCTCCTCATCTAAGTACACTTTGTGAATCTCCCTCGATGTTGGAGGTTAGATCCTTATGCTGGACTTTTGAATAGATAAGACAATGCTTTGATAATATGGACCTTAGGCTATATTAGCTGGAATCCGAAGGAAGTTGAACCATTTTGAAATTATCTTCCTAATATTCCGTATCTTTTCTTTTGTATATGCATCATCAATCCGTGTTTGTTTCACTATTTGTGAGGGATAGGCTTGTAGATTAATATCAATAATATCTGGTGTAAACTTCTCATAAAACCACGGAGCCCACTATACCTCATGCTACTAGTTCAACTTAACTGAGAAGTAGTAATTGGTTGCCTCATGCTGGTCGACCTCTAGATTCTACTACCACTACCACGCTCCAATTGTGAGTCAGGTTATTGATGCCTTATTACTTCACCGACCATATATCGATGCTCCAATGAAGCACGAATCCCAATTGTGAGATTAGGGTCGACTTCATCATCGTGACCCTTATATTGATCATAAATTGGTTCCTACATAACCCTGCAGTATTCTTTCTCAACTTTTACCTTTTTTTTAATGTATCTTCCTTTGCTTGTTGTAGGAAATAATTTACAAATCTCTATCGGAACCTTCTTGCTTTTTGCAATATCGAGATATCCGCTGGCCAAATGCAACTTCACCCTAGTTATTCCTCTACCCTTGCCAATGTAGTCACAATAAATACATTGCTAATGATAACGATTCTCATCTATCTTTCGGGCATGAACCCATGCATCTAAATATGATTGTTCCTTTAGTGTTATGATCTTACCAAATTTAAACCAAATAAGATATAAAATATAAAAATATTGAAATGACCTAATATCGATCCAAAACCACTAATCGCAACATTAAATAATTTTATTAAAACATAACTAATCCTATTTTACCATCATAAATATGTGAAACATATAAAAAATATTAAATATATTATTTTAATCCAATATACATCAAATTATGATAAAATTATCATTAAATACACTAATCACATAATTAACATGGTTAATTATCCATTAATTATTTCTCTTTCAACACTATAAATATGTCAAACACTCTAACAAGTATTAAAGACATTGAATTGACCTAAACTCGATCAAATTTCGATTAAATCATCAATAAAATAACTAATCATAGCATTAAATAACTATAATAAAACCTATTTTACTATCATAAATATGTGAAACATATAAAAGAAACATTAAATACGTAATTTTGATTCAATATATATGAAATCATCATTAAATATACTAATCACATGATTAACATAGTTAATTATCCATTAATTACTCCTCTTTAAAAATTGTCAAACACTTAATATGTATTAAAGATATTGAATTGATCCAAAATCAATCATTCATTAAATCATCATCAAAATCAATCATTCATTAAATCATCATTAAAATCACTAATTATAGTATTAAATAACTTTAATAAAACCTAATTAAACCTATTTTACCATCATAAATATCTTTTAATATTTAATATACATGAAATATAAACATTTAACCAATTAAGTGTCTAATTTTGAATTAATCAATATTAAACACACTAATCATAATATTAAAGGTCTTAATTACTGTCTAATTAGAAAAAGAGAATATATACATCTTAGATTAAAAAGTCCTCTTAATCTTCCCTAATTAACTTTGATTCAATTCATAAATCGTTGTTTTGTAAAGTTTAGAATAGTGCAAATATGAGAAAAAATGAGTTTGAGGTAGTTTAAGAGAGAGTGAGAGTGAAATTGAGTGAAATAGGGGAGAAGATAAGTTTAAAAACCCATGAGAAAGGGCTCCATTACCGAGCTGTGTCGAGCGGTAATAGTCGAAATTTTGACTATTATCACCCAATATACCCTCGTATCGTCCGATACGGGGCGTTATTGAGCGTTCCTCCCGGTAGCGGGCAATCCGCGTACTAGTGTGCTATCGGGCCGGTACGTACCACCTTAATCATCCCAAATTAACCTCGATTCAATTCACAATTCGAATTACATTGTAGAGTTTATGAGAGTGCAAATGTGAGAAAAAATAAATTTGAAATAGTTTAAGAGAGTGTAAAAGTGAAATAGAGAGAAGGATAAGTTTAAAAACCCCATGAGAAAGAGTTCTAATGATCAATTTGACTATTGAAACACTGTTATAATCGACTGTTACCGACCTATATCAAGTGAACGATCAAAATTTCGATCATTACCACCCTATATAGCCCCATATCGTTCAATACAGGACGATCGTTCCGCTCGATAGCGGTCGATCCACGTACCAATCTACTGGTGGACTGATACGTACCGAGCATTGTTATTCAAAATTAAAAACGTCGAACACAATAATACACGAGATAACCAAAGCCATGATGAAGCTACTGTTTTGGCCCTTGGATAAGCGTACAATTGATCAAGAATTTGCAATTAGATCTTCATCTTTATCTCTTGATTTTTATCCAATCACATGACCTCATGGATTACAGCCAAAAATTGGCTGATACAGAGTGTTCAACCTGAGTACCCTTGCATCATAATGTAATACTGGAATTTGCTGTTTGGAATTAACCTTCAAGTAGTTGGCAGAGCAACATTACCTGTAAATTCAAATTCTCACCAGGGAAAACTTTGCAAGGATGCATATGATGAGAACAAAATTTGTCATTATAGTATCAAATGTGTATCATGCATAATGAAGTTTCATATCCCATGGGGGAACGAAACGTCTATGTTGTAAAAGCCAAATACTTCAAATTTCAACAAGGCTGATGGGTATTCCTTCATAAAAGTTTTATTCTTCATCCACAAGTGAGGCAGCATATGCTGGATACCTCCACATAATATTAGCCCATGTACTTTGCCCATCTGTCACCTCTTTCACAACTTTAGCCACCTCATCGATGCTTACACGGATCTGCTCCTTGCTGTCCCTTTCCCGGATGGTCACGCTATTGGTTGAATCAACAGTTATGGCAAAGGGTACACCAATCTCATCTGTCCTGGCATACCGCTTTCCTATTGATGTCCCTGCAGATATCCCAGCAAAATCATGAAAATCTAATTATCAGATTCTTTCAGGTCCAGGTCCACACAGCAGAAGATATATCATTGTGAAAAATCAGATGTAGATAAGTTTGTTTTATGCATATGAACAGTGCAATCACACAGCTAGTTGAGAAAGCACACATACAAAAGAGCACAAATAGATTACTAATTGTCTTACATTGTAATCACTATCTAAAAAATGGAAAAGCTGTCAGAAACATTTTACAATATAATTGATATATAAAGTGGCATTTTTAATCAAGTGAATATAGAAAATGAACCACCTAATCAATTTTCAGAAGAGAAATAAAATCTTTGTCTATGGTAGACTAAACATAATAACTCTCATTTCTACAATCATACCTGTGATATCTATAATATGAGAAATCCCAGCTGCTGTGAGTGACCTTGCTATGATTTTAGCCACATCATCAAATTTCTGTGTCTTGATCAGTGGGAAAACAGTGCACTTAATGGGAGCCACAAGAGGAGGAAAACGGAACACATTAAGTTGTTCATCCTCTGACTTGCTCGGTCGGGTGTAGAAAGAATGCTCAAAAAGGCAATAAATTATTCTTCCGATTCCAAAAGATGGCTCAATAACCGAGGGTGTGAAAACCCGTTGATGTTCTTTCTTCTTCTCGATGCTAATTGACACCATATTTTTGGTTATGACAACAGCTTTTCCAAGAGTGCACACATGGAAGTCCACCTCTCCTTTAGATTCCAAAGAAGCTCTCATTTTCAGTGCCTCTTTTTCACTCATGGCCTATCCATAGATGTTTAGGCAAGAACAATAACATGAATAATGGTCATCATTAAAAGAACTTCTTGCAGCATGTTAAATTCTCAAGCTTACCTCTAATGCTTCAACTACCATCTTTTGGTTGCCCTTAAATGCAAGACCAAGTTCTTTCTTTGATGGCACAATAACTAATTTCTAGATTCATAAAGCACCAGAAACATTATTTAAAAGCAGGAATAATAATCATATACAACTTCTGAAAGCAGAACTTCTGAAGAAGCTGTCCAGACCACCCAGGAGTCAAATTCTGACAACAAAGAATAGATAGAAAAGAATAAGGACTGTGAAGAAGAACAGCCTACCTCCACCTCTCTGGATTCTGAAAACTTTTCATGAGCAACCAGAGCGACACCACTTTTCTCCTGTTAACCACAGAGGTTTGTGTAAGTTCAATGTCACTCAAGATGTTTTCCATTTGATCACTGGTACGATACAAAGAGCAAGCACATTTGATACAGAATGCACCAAAAATATTAATCAACACTAATAAGGAAGGTAGACAGCAGATGATTAACAACATAAGAAAATGGGAAAATTAGAATTTGGTTTCCAAAAATGGCAAATAGAAAGACCATTTATGTGAGAAGCAATCAGCATGTACAATGTGTCAAATGAAATTAAAAAGATGATTTCATAAGTTGGATTGGATAAGACATTATCCCGAAAGAGTTCATTCTTACTGTTTTCTACTTCTAAATTGCTTTAAGAGTATACAATGAGCTTATCACTCACTCCATTCGATTACTTGTATAATACAAAGAGCAAGCACCTTTGATACAGAATGCATGTAGAAAATTAATCAACACTAACAAGGTAGACAGCAGAAGATTAACAACATAAGAAAATGGGAGAACTAGAATTTAGTTTCTGAGAACGGCAAATAGAAAGACCACTTATGTGAGAAGTAGTTAGCATGTACAATGTGTAAAATGAAATAAAAAAGATGATTCCATAATATCATGAACAAAATTATAAACGGGGTGTTTGATGTAATACTCATGTATATCCATGTCTTTCAATTTTGTTCATGCTTTGCACAGCATGTAGAGGGTTGATAGTAGACTTCGCAGCTCCTTTTTGGTTGGCTTTGGTAACCACTTTAGGCTTGTAAACGAATATTGTGTCATGTGGGCACTTGTGGACGTTTCGGTCTGTAGTGGACCATTTTGAGCTCTTTGTTACGCAGCCGTTCAAAGCTTGTGAAGTATATGTTTGTAATTTGCATTGGCTATGAAGTGTTTACTAAAATGATTGCTTATGTATCCCAAGTAAAACGTTTTCTCTAATTCGTTTTCTTTTTTGTTGGTCTTAAGGGACCATGGGAGGTTTCGGAAAGATTGACATTTGCGAACAAACACGCAAGGATACAATACAACTTAGGCAAAACCAGCTAAGTTCGTGATAATATGTTGGATTGGATAAGACATTATCTTGTAAAAGTTGATTCTCAATATTTTCTACTTCTAAATTGCTTTAAGAGTATACAACCGGCTTATCACACACACTATGAACTTAATAATAATGATAAAGTTCATGCTACTCACTGAATGAGCCCGTAAATCATAAGCAGATCTATCAGCAATTCCAACACATTCAATCCAACCATAAGAGCATTCTATCTCTGCATCCCAACAGTCAGCAGCATAGTGAGCCATCTCATTTGGCAAATGCTGCCTGAAGCGTAATCGATCTTTATCGATCCCGAGGCGTGCCAAAAAGAGATACACCCTTCCTATAAAGTAGCCAAGTGTTTCATTGTTGATAGTTCCCTGATGTACAAGTTCTACAAATTAGTGGAGAAAAAAATTGCTTATTTTTTCAAAGACAAAAGGCCTCATTGTAGAAAGGACGATAGAAGTATATGTAGGAAAGAAGTGAAGCAGAGGTGAACAACATACCTTTGAAATTGCCTCACCAAGGATCATTGGTTTTGCTGATTCACCTGCCAATTGCTCCTTCCTAGGAAACATCAAGAACTCCAAGTTAGAAACATCAACAAATTTTGGGTGGGTCTTATCCTCCGGATCCACAAAGTGTTCAATCTCTGCTAATGTAAATTCACGAACTCGCAGAAGACCTTGGCGTGGTGAAATCTGCATGCCAAAGATACAGCAGGAATCAGGAGAGAATAACATTAGCTAGCTCAATGATACCAACAGCCATCATATAGGGCTTGGACTAAGATCATATACAGCAGCACAGTTTATTTAAAAGAGTGGGAGCCAATAGAAGCAATTCCTTGTCAACTATACTATGCATACAATACACCAATATGTTCGACCTAAAATTTCTCATTCATGGTTTCAACTCAACCTTAACTCTATATGTTGGTAACTAGCAATTGCAAGTAAAATAACAAACTAATAAGTATAGATGCTATCATTCTCTTTGTTCCTTTGCACATCATGAAACACAAATAGTTGTTACTGAAATGTTTCAAGCTTAGTACTTCCCCATGTACCAGTGATTGGATCAATCTCCCTTCTATTAGCAAGAGTCATTATCCTCCTGCTAAAAGATTGTGTGGACATTAAATGTCAAGAACAAGGTAATGTATGTGTGAGTGGTAGCATTGTTTTGCAAGAAATTATAAAAGCAAACAAGAGAAAGAAAATATATTTTTGTTTCCCCTATCTGATCCAAGTAAAATTTTAAAGCTGATCTATCTGAGATGTGCGCCAAGCTCAATATGCCTCTGCCAGAAAACCTAAAAGAGCCATGATATCTCAGTAGCAGACTTATATTTTTCCACAAGATACTCATGTAATCAACACAATTTATTTTTCCAAAGATGCTTGTAAGATTCAATTCACAAGAAAACACAATGAAAACTAGTATTGCCCAATCCCAAATACTGAGACAGTTTTTAACCATAACATCAATCAGGTTATATACTGGACCATTTAGCATACAGGCAAGTGAACTAAATGTTTCAACATCAAACTCATCACTCTCATGCATAAAACCTAGAACCTTGAACTCTAGAATTAGTCAAACTTGGAAAACTCAACCACGAAAAGAAGGAAATTACTAAAGAATGACTCATTAGGTACAAAATTGGCACCTCCATGATACATGCAAAACTGATGTAAGCAGCACAAAGAGGATAAAGGGAGTGAAAAAAGGGGCAGAAAACAAAGGTAAGAAAGCAAGGATGAAGCAGAAGTCTTTGGTAGGGATGTCAGAGGCTAAACATGGGATGAAATAGATGGACAGGATCGATAAACAAAGCTGTGACTTAAGCCCTAAGATAACTATCTATCTAATAAAAATGTACTAGACCATGTTACAATGAGTATTTAAAACATTTGCAAAAGAAAAACACTCTAGTTTGATATAACAACCATCACCAATCTAAAATAACAAACAAAAGAAACAAATAACTAAATCAATAGGATAATTAAGGCTGGATAGCCATAAAGAAAGTCAAAAGGCAAGGTAATAGAAATCTGTTTGTTGGAAAAACAAGAGGAAATATCCATCATAGATAGAAAGAAGACAGGAAAAAGGAGAAAAACTTATAATTGAAAAACTATTATCTCATTGTCATGCATGTTTAACACTCTATAAGCTAACTAGTAAACAACTACTATGTCTGACTAAGATAAGAACTCTACCTTATCTTCTCCCAGTTGAAAAAAACACATCTAAGTTGCTATAAATAAGATATAATCATCAAAATACAAAACCTATGATGAGTAAAAGGTTATTTAAACAAATTCAACATTTCAGAATTAATGAAAATATTTCAGAATCCATTAAAACACTAATCTGAACCCAAAAAATATAAAAATGTGACTGCATACACTGGGATGCATCAATTTGCTTCTGATGTGCAAAGCTCATCCTCGAGATTTTTAAATTTTCTTAGCTTAGTGTTCATTTTAGATATCATGGTAGAATGTAGTTTACTCAAGATTACAATCACTTGAGACCATTATTAGTTGGTGTAAAGAAAAAAATTAAAATTAAAATAAGGCTAGAAGTAGAATGAAAATATAAAAGACCAAGAATAAATTTTAAAATAGACAGATATAGGTAAAGGACAATATTCAATTTTCCAAGGATTTTCAAACTTGTTTTTATTAGAAATGATGCAAAAATTCAAACCTGCCTTCACTTTTGATATGGCATCCATCACCGGCCTAAAATAACAGACTATAGCAACAAATATATATGATTATGGCTATAAAAATGTAGAGTGAAAAGGTGAGAGGGCTAGAATACTTAAGATTGTAAGAAGACAAAAGTTGGAAAAAAAATAACTACTATCACAGAGGGAGAAAGAAGGTAGAAAGTCCAAAAAAGACATACAAATAGAATAGAGAGGGTAAAAGGATGAAGGAGGTAAAGAGACCTGGCAGGAAAATGAGAGGTTAGATTCGAACAAATCTCTTAAATAAGTTAGTGAGAATTGCTATAAAGCCATAAAGCGAGTGAAGGGTGAGGTGTAGAAGACTTTGGTAAAGAAAACAAAGGCTGGAAGAATGAAAAAATTACGATAAGAAAAAAAGATGACCAACCCACATGGCTTTCACAAAAGCCCAATATTTTTATTAATAAAAAAATATAATTTATAATTCTTGCTATGAGACTCATGATTGATCCTCATATATTTGTAGTTTACCTAAAACCTACAGTAACAAAAAATATTAGAAAACAAACAACCCTATCTAATAAATTTTGTCACATTGAGAATTCTTCCTACACCTAATAACCTCTAGATACAATGAATTTAAACATCATCTTGGATTTTTTAAATCTATTTAATATAAACTAACAAAAAACAGACTTAAATATCATCAATACATCTTTATGGAAATATGCCTAAAAATCCAGACAAAATACTCAAAATCAAAAAAAATGGAGCCTTAATTTTGTCTCACTAGACTAAACCTAACCAAACTAAATCTGATCCTGAACACATGGTTGCTGATATGAATCATCAAGTTGATCATAATTCCGCCAAAGACCCTTTAACTATTCATAGAGGACCAATGATACAGTGATTTAAAAAGCGTTAGGCGCCAAAAGGCGCCAAGGTCCAAAAACGCCCGAGGCGCTAGGCGCTCGCCCGAGCGAAACGAGGCGCTAAAATATAAAAATATATAATATAATTAATAAATATAATTATTTAAATAAAAATATGCTATTAAATTAAGAAAATCTAAGATACAAAATCATAATGTCACATTAACAAAAAGTTTCAAAATTCAAAACAATAAAAATTAATGTTGAAAATAAAATTTTCAAATAAATAAAAATTAACAACATTAAAATCAAAATAATATATTATTAATCTATTAACAGTATTGAAAATTAATCATTTCAAAATTCAAATAAACTTAATATTAACAGTATA
>LVTN01000738.1:126843-139438 GCA_001649415.1 Musa itinerans
AACCAGGACCGAACCAGACCTAAAATCCTGGTTCGGTCGCCTGGGTTTACCCAGGCGCTCGCGGCGAGCACCCAGGCGGCGCTTGTTTGAAGCGCGCCGCCTGGGAGATTAGCAAGGCGCTCGGGCCTCGCCTCGCCTCGCCCGAAAGCCTAGGCGAGCGCCCGAGCGCCTTTTTCAATCACTGCAATGATAAGAACTAAAGCTAAAAGGATGAAAGAAGCCTTAATTTATTTATTGGAAGGCATTTGGAAGAAGCAAGCTGGTCAAGACTCGATCAAGATTCTATGGATGCAAGAAGAGCCTAAAATGATCAACATGATTCAAATAAGTCCAAATAAATCCAAATCATGAAGAGAAAGTCTAGCTTTGAGAGAAGGATGAATTTTTAGCCCATTTTGAAAAATAAAAGCCATTCAGCCATATTGGACCATATTAGGAATTGTGAGCATATTCATGAATAATCATTTAAATTAATTCAAGGTAGATTCATGAGTAATCTACATTCATGAATTAGGAATATGAATGTCATTTAATGTATTTAATGGATTTATTCCCTTTGTACTTGGCCTTTGTACTATATAAACAAGGCTGACTCCCTTTGTAATGAGACAACTGAGAAGTATAATCATCTTTTAACACTGGTGAGTGTTTTGTTTTTAAGTTCTTGCATGAACTTTGAAACTTATCAAGCTTTTCTGCTTGTGGCGTTCAAAACCCAAAAATTTTTGCTTTTTCTTTCAACTTATCAAACTTCGTAGTTTGTGACATTTTAAGGGAATCAAAGTGTTGTTCTAATTATTTCATCAATTTTTCATTGATAAAGTGATTAGAATTTGTTTTCCTTCAATCTTGAACAATCCGTCTTGTTTCAATTTGTTGGAGTGTCAATTTGTATTCTATATGTATCATAACTATTTAGCTATCGGGGTGTATGATTGCTAAGTTGATGATTTCCATCATTTTGTATCAGAGCTCGGCTCAAGTTTGAGGTTTACATATCCATTTATTTGCTATCTTTTATATTTTCCTTTTCTCTTCTTCTTCTTTTTGCACCATATCTATGATTGCTATTCTTCCTTCATATTTATTGTTGTGCTTCTTGTGTTATTAGTATTCTTCTTTGTATATCCGCACATTATAGTATTAAAAAAAATCAAAAAGAAAATCAAAAAGTCAAAAAAAAGAGAGAAAATCAAAGGTCAAAAACAAAAAGAGGGAAAATCAAAGGTCAAAAAAAAAAAAAGAGATCAGAATTAAAAAAAAAATTGCAGATTCAAGGAATTCTTGCAAATTACAAAATTCTATCTTTGTTCATTTGAATTCTTATTTCGGTTTGGAAATCTTTCTTCATTCCAAAAAAATTTTCTTTGTTCAATTGATATTTGAATTCTAATCTTCACTTATGATTGAAGTGCATTACACACACCTTTAAATTGGCCTACCTTTTGTTTGCTTTTAAACCTGCCCAATTTCACTACCTTTGTATTGCCAAAATCTGAATTGTTTATTTAGGTACCTTAGTTAATCTAAGAACTCAAAGAACAAAACAAGAGAGGTAAAAGGCAAGAATGGTGAGATCAGTATCGAGAAAAGCCAAAAATTATGTGAAACACGAGTGGAGTGAATCAAATCTAGAGTGAAACACATGAGGGAGTGTTGGTGAGACTATTCTAACTTTGTTTTTCAGGTTGTAAATATGTCTAAAGATAAAGAAGCGAGCTCTTCATCAAATGATCATTTGGTTCAAGCAATGCAGCAGCAATTTGAACGTATGTTCAAAGTGATGGGAGATGTAAGAGATCATCTAGAAAGGCATGATGATGCAATTAATAGATTATAAGGTGAACCACGGCATAAGAGACAACCAACCTTTGTCAATGATGAATATGATGGTGGCGATGACATAGATGATGACCAAGTTACTCTAATTGGTCAAGATGTTAATCCTAAGAGACCAACTAGAAGATGACGTTTTGATGGTGTGGACAGAAACATAGGTAGCATCAAATGAAAATTCCTCATTTTCAAGGGAAGAATAATCCAGATGCCTATTTGGAGTGGGAACAAAAATTGGAGCTGATATTTGAATGTCACAACTACTCCGAAGAGAAAAAGGTAAAATTCACCACTATTGAATTTTATTATTATGCTATTATATGGTGGAATCAATTATGTAAAGACGGGCATAGAAATGGTGAAAGGCCTGTGGAGACTTGGTTGGAGATAAAACAAATCATGAGGAGGAGATTTGTCCCTAGCCATTACTATAGGGATTTGCATCAACGGTTGCAAACTTTGACACAAGGTTTGATGAGTGTTGATGAATATCATAAGGAGATGGAGATAGCCATGATAAGGGCTAATGTGGAGGAAGACCGTGAGGCCACCATGGCTCGATTCTTGAGTGGATTAAACAAGAACATTGCTAATCTTGCAAAGTTGCAACATTATGTGGAGATTGAGGACATGATGAATTTGGCCATGAAAATTGAGAGGCAACTCAAAAGAAAAGGCACAAGGTATGATTCGAAACCTTATTCGAGTTCTTCTTCTTCTTGGAAACCGAATTGGAGTAAAAAGGATAATAAACCCATCGTTAAGCCTAAAATTGATGAAACTAAAGGCAGAAATGAATCAGGCAACAAGGGTAAAGGTGAGAATCAACCTAATCAAACTAGAGGCATTAAGTGTTTTAAGTGCCTAGGGTATAGACATGTGGTACGTGAATGTCCTAATAAGAAAGTTATGATCATGAGGGATGGAATTGTGGAATTTGAAAGTGAGAGAGAGGATGATGATGACATTCCAGAGGATGCTAGTGATGTAGAGTATGCTAAAGGTGAAAATATAGTTCTTCAACGCACACTTAGTTTGCAAAATAAAAATGATGAATATGGTGAACAACGTGAAAATATGTTTCATACTTATTGTTTGATTACTAACAAGTTGTGTAATGTGATTGTTGATAGTAGAAGTTGTACAAATGTGGCAAGCACCTTGCTTGTGGAGAAACTGAAATTACCTACTACCAAACATCCAAAACCTTATAAGTTACAATGGTTGAATGATAGTGGTATGGTAAAGGTAAATCGGCAAGTGTTAGTTTCTTTTTCAATTGGTAGATATAAGAATGAAGTTTAGTCTGATGTGATACCTATGTATGCTGGTCATATGTTGTTGGGGAGACCTTGGCAATATGATCGAAGGATAATACATGATGGGTTCAAGAACCATTATTCTTTGATCATAGATGGACAGAAATATCAACTTGGACCTTTGCCTCCAAAGATAATTTTTGAAGATCAAATGTGCATAAAACAACAATATGAGGAGCTTGAGTCTTCATTAACCAAACTTTGAGGAGGGAGCAAGAACGAGAGAAAAAAGAAAAAGGTGAGTTGAGTGATAAAAATGAGAGTATTGGGAAACACAAGGGGAGAGAAAACAAGGAAAGTCTAGCTTAAAATGGTCAACATGATACAATAAGTCCAAATCATGAAGAGAAAGTCCAACTTTGAGAGAATGATGAATTTTTAGCCCATTTTGAAGAATAAAAGTCATTCGGCTATATTGGACCATATTAGGAATTTTGGGCTTATTCATGAATAATCATTCAAATCAATTCAAAGCAAATTCATGAGTGATCTACATTCATGAATTAGGAATATAAATGTAACACTCCTGATTAGTCCCACATCAAAAGTGGACAAGATTAAGATTGGCTTATAAGGGTCTAATGAGTGTAGTACTATCAACTTCAGCTTAAGCGTTTTGGCCAGTGGTTTGGGCCAAACAAAGTTGATAGGCCAGTTAACCCATTAGGCCCGAGTCATAACATTTGGTATCAGAGCTGACCTAGTATTTGGGCATGGTGAGGGGGCTCGAGTAGGAAAGGGCTACCCGTGGATGGAGTTAGAGGACTCGGCGTGGAGCCACCACTAGGCTATGCTTCACATGCACTATGCTAGGATTTGATCTGGGTTATTCTAAGCCTTGACGAGGACGTCAAGCCTTTGAGTGGAGGAGATTATAACACCCCTAATTAGTCCCACATCGGAAGTGGGCAAGATTAAGATTGGCTTATAAAGGTCTGATAAGTATACTACTATCAACTTCAGCTTAAGCATTTTGATCAGTGGTTTGAGCCAAACAAAGTTGATAAGTCATAACCCATCAGGCCCGAGTCATGACAATAAATGTCATTTAATGTATTTAATGGATTCATTCCCTTTGTACTTAGCTTTTGTATTATATAAACAAGGTTGACTCCCTTTGTAAGGAGGCAATTGAGAAATATAATCATCTTTCAACACTGGTGAGTGTTTTGTTTTTAAGTTCTTGCATGAACTTTTGGAACTTATCAAGTTTTTCTACTTGTAACATTCAAAACTCAAAAATCTTTGTTTTTCCTTTCAACTTATCAAACTTCGTAGTTTGTGACGTTTGAAGGAAATCAAAGTGTTGTTATAATTATTTCATCAATTTTTTCATTGATAAAGTGATTAGAAAAGTTTTCCTTCAATCTTAAACGATTTGTCTTGTTTCAATTCGGTAGAGGGTATCAATTTGCATTTCATATGTATCATAGCTCTTTAGCCATCGAGGTGTATGGTTGCTAGGTTGATTATTTCCATCAGTTGCATTAATCACTCCCGCTATGCATCATCATGACGTGTCATATACATTATGGAAACCTGCTCCACTATCATTTTGGTGTTAGCACAAATATAGATAGGAAGAGTGGAATAACGAAAAGGAGGTAGAGACAATGGTAGAAGGATGAATCCCTTAGGTTGATAGGTTAGGATAATTAAGGAAATCATCATAAAGAAAGTGAAGAGAGAGGGAGGTAGGAGAATTTAAGAAAAGACACATATGAAGGCTGAAATAATCAAGACGAAGAGTGACAACCAAGAATGAAAACTCATTATTTTCATTAATCCAGAAATTAACATTTAAGGTCACAAGACTCATGATTGAACTTTTAGTCAACATAAGCCCTATGCTAACTAAAATGATAAGAAATCTTTATCTAATAAAATTCTAACAAAAACAATCACATTGCAAATACATCTTAAATCTATCAAGCTTTAGAAATAATGCACCTAAATATCCGTTTAGAAGTATGTAATCTTGTCAATCTAAACTATCATAAGCAGACTCAAATCTCAACAAAAAATTCTTCCTAAATGTTCAAAAATATAAATGGAAATATTCAAAATAAAAATTATACTCTTGGACTCTTAGTTCTTAACTTTGGCTAGAGAACATAAACACAACTAGAAACAAACTTGACCCCTCAACTAAATCTAACTGAATTAGGTTCAATCTTGGAGTCATGGTTATATCACAAACTAACACTATCAGTATATGTCATAAAAAATTGAATGCAGCTAAAAGACTGTGTATAACATCAAAATAATATATCAGACACTGATCAATGGAACCGTACCTCATTTCTAAAGGCCTGGCCTATTTGAGCTGCAGCAAATGGAAGCTTGTTGCCATTGTAATAATACAAGTCTTTAAAATTCACGAAGATACCTTGTGCCGTCTCTGGCCTCATATACCTATAACCACACAATAAGAATTTTACAACATCTGAAACACCAGTTGCTGATAACTAAAACTAGTCACATATCTGGTAGGGTTGTGCGAAATATCCCACCCAGGGCTCAAGCCAGATGGGCCGATGGAAGTCTGAAACATGAGATTAAAGGGGTAAGGATCAGACAGTGGGTTCTTGGTGTCCAGAGCTGCTATACCATATTCCTTAATCTTGGCACCCACTTCATCAGCAGAAAGGTCGTCCAACACTGCTAGTATATGCTTAAGCTCCGCAGCCTTCTCAGCTGACAATGTAAGATCCTTCTCGAGCTTCTCTTTGCAATAGTCTTTAAGTAGGTGGTCAGCTCGATAGCAAGTACCTGTCTTCTCATCCTTCACCATTAGATCAGTGAACTTATCAACATGACCAGATGCCTTGAGAACAATTTCAGGAGTGACACAGGGACAATCAACCTCCAGCATGTTCTCCTCTAGGACAAAATGCTGTAACAAAAGAAGCAAAAGAAAATTCAGAACACCATGCGCCTTGAGTGAATAAAAAGGGGGGAAAAAAGAGAAACAAGAAACAAATAATTTTAAATTAATGAGTCAATATAAAAGTTATGCAATCGAGAGCGTAATACAAAATCTATTAACTTTAAGAAGGGGGTTAAGTGAATGCATCAAGTATCACAAGAACAAAAGATGAACTAATCTATATTGTTACTTTTCTTCTAGCATTTTGGTTAGAATGCTAAAACACGACCTTAAAATGCTCAATTCACAGATATCGAAAAAAGAATCCTAGGCAATTGAAGAAACGAGCAAGCGTTTACCTGACGCCAGAAGGCGAGGACGTTAGACTTGACTGCACAGCCAGGAGGGCCGTAGTCATAGAGCCCAGCGACCCCGCGGTAGATCTTGAAGGATGGGATGTAAAAGAGCCGCCTCTCGAGCGTGTTGACGACGGCCTGGCGGAAGGCCTCCCTACTGCCGGCAGTGGATCCGTCGCCATTTCTGCTGACAGCGGCCTGGAGGCGCCTGGCGGCGGCGGCGGCCTCCACTTTGAGGGCCTTGAGGGCCTCAACGGCGGCGTCGATCTCGGCCGGGGCGGATGCGGGCCGGGCCTTGAGTGCCCGTACGGCCTCGGCCTGGGCGTCGACGGCGGCCTGTTTCTCGGCAAGAGCTCGGCGGAGCGACTCCTCGGAGTCAGCCATGATGGGCAAGGCGGAGACCGCGAGGGAGCGGCGACGGCGGAAAAGGGTTTTGATTGGGTTTTGGGATTTAGCAGCACTGGAGAAGACGCATGCGAGACGCATAAAGGTGGGGAAAGCTACCGGGCAGAAATATCTCGAAGTCGATACTGTGTCTGCGAACGAGGATTGCCATTGTGTGATGGGTGTATATTTGGTGATTGGTAAACGGAGACCACATCGCCATTGAAAATTTTTAGGAATGGATATAGTCTGATGTATATATCTATAGAGTGATTTTCTTAAAAGAAAATTCCTAATGTTACTTGTTTTATTTTCCTTTCAAACCGTCGCTTTTTATTTTTGTTGAATATTTCACAACAAAAATACTTATATTTTCGGTATTTTCTAATCGATACCCCTCTTTTTTTTCAAATAGTATCTTTTATTTTAAACATACTCAAAATACCTTTCAAAAAAATTTCATCAAAAATTTTTTAATTATTTTTTAATAGTTTTACTATTATAATATTTTTAGTTAGCTCATTTATGATATTTTTAATAGTGTTTACAATATCTTTATTAAGGTTTTGCAAACATTATAAACGTTGTTGAAAAACACCATATCTCTTTGATTGTTATTACTTATACACTATCACGACACCATATTTTTAGGATTATAGTTTGTTTGATTAAGATTAGGAGTTTATTTTGATTATTTATAATATTTTTATTATGGTGATCAAAATACTATAACAAGTTAATTTTTTATTTATATTTGAGTGGTGTTATTCTTAAGCTATTGTAAGTATCTATTTAAATCATAATATATCAAATAATTTCTATTATGTTTTGGTTTTATTTAACTCATTTATAATATTTTAAATAAACTTTTACATTATTTTTATTGTGGTGGTCAAAATACTATAATAAGTCAAAAACACCATCAGAAGCAAAAAAAAATTTTGTTGGATGGTTGGAGTATTTTTTTTGAATTAGAGGTACTCTTTGAAAAAAAAAACTAAAAGATGTCATACTGTTTGAGAAATATCTAAAATATGGATATTTTTCTAAGAAAATCATCCTTTTTTTACCTTTATATTTGAACAAAAGTTTACTACTCTTTTGTCCTTTTCCTCATTTTTCTCTCTAAATTCATTCAATTAATCGTTCTCAACCGATTCAAAATAAAAATTAATATATAATAATAATAATAAATAATTATAAAATTAATAATAAACAATTTTAAATAAACAATAAAATTTAAATATTCTCAAATTTTAAGAAAACTTTGAAAATAACTTACAAAAACCAAAATGATCATTTTTATATTTTTTAATCACCAAAATATATATTTTACTAACTTTAGTGTATAAAAAGTTGAATTTAGACTATTTTTTATTTTTATTCAATTTAAAGTGATTCTAGAAGAACTCATTTGATTAAAAAAATTTTAAAAGTTATTAGAGATATTTTTATGAAATTTTGATACTTTTTTTAAAAATTCAGTTATACTGTTTTTGAATAAGATTATATTGTTTTTAAGATCATATTTAAAAATAGCATAACCATATTCAAAATCAGTGTTACTAAAAAAAAATTTAAAAAATTTAAAAATTTTCATGAAACCTTACAATTGAGTAAAGAAGCCAAAATGACTACTTTTTTATTTTTGAATCATTATAGGACCTATTTTCAATTTTTCGAACCTTAAAAGCTAAAATTTCCTATTTTATTCTTGACTAATTTAAGTTGAAATTATAATTTTTTGTTAAAATTTTCATGATACCTTGAAAATATTTATTGAATCCATAAATGACCACTTTTATAATTCTGGACTTTTAAAGGAACTATTTCGGTTAATTGAGCACTTAAAAAGAACCAAAATTTATCTTCTTTTTTTTTATTTTTGGTCAATTTAAAATTGATTCTAAACAATTTTTAAACAAAACAATCACTTGAATATTATCAGAGATGTTTTTGTAAAGTTTTAAAAAAATTATTCATTTAAAATTTTAATTACACTATTGTTGAAATAGGTTATACTGTTTTTGGGTCCTATTCAAAATAGTGTAACCCTATTCAAAATAAATTTTATTTTATTTTATTTTTGAAAATTTTAAGATTTTTATGAAACCTTTAATTGATTACAGAAGGACAAAATGACTATTTTTCTATTTTTGAATTATTTTTGGCTAATTTAAGCTGAAATTAAAAAAAAAATTGCCCAAAATTCTTGTGAAATCTTGAAAATATCTATTTAATCATTAAATGACCACTTCTTTTATTTCTTGACTATTAAATAACTTATTTTCAATTAATTGAGAATTAAAAATCTTTTTTTTATTTTTAGCTACTTTAATCTGAAATTATAACTTTTTGCCCAAAATTTTCATGAAACCTTAAAAAAATCTATCTAAGCCTTAAATGATCTTTTTTTCTATTTTTGGACTATTAGAAGACATACAATCAGTATATTGAACCTTACAAACTGATTTTTTTTTGACCAATTTAAACTAAAATTATAACTCTTTTGTCCAAAATTTTCATCAAACCTTGAAAATATCTATTGATGCCCTAAATAACCACTATTTCTATTTTGGACCATTAAATGACCTATTTTCACTTAATTGAGAACTTAAAAAGTTAAAATTTTCTTTGTTAATTTTTAGTCAATTTAAGCTGGCATTATAACTTTTTTTGCCCAATAATTTCATGAAACCTTAAAGATATTTGTTTAAGTACTAAATGATCCTTTTTTCTTCATTTTTAGACTATTAGAAGACCTATTTTCAGTATATTGAACTTTAAAAGCCGAATGTTTCTGATTTTTATATTTATACTCAATTTAAGTTGATATTATAACTTAATTTAAGTTGATATTTGCAATGGAAAATATCTATTGAATTCCTAAATGACTTTTTTTTGTACTTTTAGATCATCAATAGACCAGTTTTCAATTAATTGAATAATTAAAAATCTTTTTTATGAATGAATTTATCAAAATTGATCCATTAATTTTTTTTTTTTTTAAGGTCAGTTAGGCTTACACAACTCATTTTCAAAGTGTCCTGAAAGTTTAGGCCTAAACTAAAAATATGACCTCAATTAAACTGATTTTAAATGGGCTACATTGGTTTTTTGGATCATATTTAAAAATAATGTAACTTCATTCAAAATCAATATAACTTGAGCCGAAAAAATTTATATTAAAACTTGCCATATTAATATATGATCATATTTAACATGCTCTGTGATAAAAAAAATCAACCTGAAAACATCAAAATATTGCATAAATAATATTTTATGAATAATTTCAGCTTATTTGTGGCTGAATTTACTCAAATTGATCTATTAATGTTTCTAAAAATAAAAAAGGGTCATTTATGCACACACAACTTATTTTCAAGATGTTTTGAAAGTTTGGGCCTAAAATATGAAAGTTGACATTAGTTACATAGTTTTTTTTTGTCCTATTCTTTAAATAATGTAACTCCATTTAAAATCAGTATTATCAGGGCAAAAAAAATTTGTTTTATATCAAAACTTGTCACTTGAATCTCTAATCATATTTAAGGGGTTTTATGATAAAAAGAAAACCTCGAGTCCTAAAAAAATTACATAAATAGTTCTTTTTCAAATATTTTAATCTATTTATAGTTGAATTTACCCAATTGATCTATTAATATTTTTTGAAAATAAACAAAGGATCATTGAAGCCTTACATAACTCATTTTCAAGATATCACGAATATTTGAGCCCGTGAAAGTTGATCCTACTTACACTAATTTTAAATAAGGTCATACTGTTTTCTTATATCCTATTCAAAACCAATGTAACTAGAGCCAAAAAATTTTGTTTGATGTCAAAACTTAACACATGAATCTTTGATCATATTTAAAATGATATATGACAAAAAATCCCCTGAACCCTCAAAAAATACATAAATAGAATTTTTTGAAAAATTTCAACCTATTTATGGTTGAATTTACCTATATTGATCTATTAATGTTTCTAAAAGTTATTTTCAAGGTATTATGAAAGTTTAGTTCAAAACATTAAAGTTGACCATAGTTGCAATGATTTTGAATAGGATTACATTGTTTTTTAGGTCCCATTTAAAAAATAATATAACTACATTCAAAATTAATTTGGGCCAAAAAATTTTGTTTCATATAGAAACTTGCCAAATGAACCTTTGATCAAATTGAAGAGGTTCCATGATAAAAAAAATTAACTTGAACTCTCAAAATATTATATAAATAAAATTTTATGAAAAAATTTAGTCTATTTATAACTGAATTTATCCAAATTGATCTATTCATATTTGTAAAAATAAAAAAAGAACATTTGGGCATACACTAGGCATTTTCAAGGTATCTTAAAAAGTCTGGGCCCAAAATATAAAAATTAATCTAGTTACACTTATTTTGAATAAGGTTGCACTATTTTTTGGGTCATAGGACAAAAAAATTTTGTTTCATGTCAAAATTTATCACATGAATCTTTAATTATATTTAAAAGATTTCATAATAAAAATATTAGGAAAAGAGTCGGCACTAAGAGGGGGGTGAATTAGTGCAACGGTAAAATAACGTCGGTTTAAAAACTTCATTGCAATAAAATCAGTTTCATAAAGATGTTAACTTGAAATTGTATGGAAACGTAGTAAAAGAGGAATTCAGTTTGCAATAAAGATAAATAGTAAGAAGTAAATGCAAACCAGATTTTAGAGTGGTTCGGTCGTCGTAACCTACATCCACTTCGCCGATTCCTCATTTGTCGAGGTCACCAGCATCCACTATCGATCTTCCTTTAATAGGCGAAGATCAATCTCCTTCTTACAACTTGATTCTCCTTTTACCGGGCTTAGGAGATAACCCTTATACCCCCACTTACTCCTCTCCGAAACTATTCTAACACTTAACTTTGATAGGAGCTGACACAAGATTGCAGTAGCATTTCTTTCCTTTTTTTACTCTCAATACTTGTGTGTGTTACCAGAGATGAGAGGGGTATTTATAAGTCTCAAGTTGATTCAAACTTGGAGCTTAAAAACATCTCATCCCGGGTTTCCTGGGTACGGGCGGTACCACCGCTTGTGTTGGGCGGTACTATCGCTAGTGTCAATTTGACACTAACACTGTACTGGGCGGTACTACTGCCCAATCTGGCAGTACCATCGCCTGACACCCTTCCAGGGGCAGTACCACCGCCCAGACTAGCAGTACCACCGCTTGACACAGTCTCGGAAACTATGCCACGATGGTGCCACTTCTTGGGACACTATTTGGGCCTATCATTAGGCCCAACATAGTCCTTACATAGGCCCAACTAGTCCCTAATTGGGTTGGCCCAAATCCAAACCCAATTACGTGCTAACTACGAAATATAAGACATTTGCTAAGCTAAACAAATCCCTATGTCTTAGTTTCTTCCGACGAGTTTTCGACGATCTTCCGGCGATCTCTCGGCAATGTTCCGGCGGACTCCTGGCAAGCTCCTGGACTTCACAACGATCTTCTTGGCGAGTTCCAACGAGCTTCTTTGGCAAGCTCCTAGACTTCTCAGTAAAACTTCTGACGAACGTCTGGACTTCCAACGAACTCTCGAACTCCCAACAAAATCGCATCCTTGACTCCAGGACTTCATTTTGCTTTATGCCTTGCTATCATAGTTAATCCTGCATACGTAAAAACACACTTCGATCTAGATAATTAATACTAAGCATAAATCGTGTTATCCGGCATGTTATTGGTCCCTCGGCGCTTCATCCAATTCTTTGGCGCATCGTCCTCTCTTGCGGCCTGTTGCCTAATCGGCCAATTGACTCCGCAACTCCAATATCCTTGGCG
>LVTN01000739.1:0-62133 GCA_001649415.1 Musa itinerans
ATAATTACTTGTCTTTACCTAGCCAAATTACTTATCCTCAAACTACATTTGTTCATGTTGTTCTAAAACTAAAATAAATATTTTAAAATGAAACATATTAAAATGGGTGATTTCCTAGGAAATATCCCAAGTTTGTGGGCTTTTCCCACATCGTGATCCCCTAATGGGCCCCTTCCAATTGGTCAACCAAGCAACTATTTTCCCACCAGTTTAGTGTTACACCAAATTGATTATAGTGTTTTTTTGTTTTTTTGAGAAAAAGTTATTAGTATTCCTGAATGGTGCTCTAATGCTTTAATTCACTAAGAAAATTTACCATAACCAAATCCCTACCAACCATAAATAGTCACTCTGTCATACATTTTGGGGTTTCGAAAAATGATCAATTTCAAAATTCTTTTGGATGAAAATTAAGATTAGTTTGACATAATCCAAATCAAAGAATGATTTATCTATCTTCATTCTTCACTTAATTTTAAGCTTAGGTCTATGTATTTTAAAATTCATTTCATATAAAAATTATGATAAAAAAAGTGAGACGCGACGCCTGGTTGTGCACTTACCGTGTGGTTCAACACCGAAACCAACCTTGGATTACTTCAAATCCTCATCCATTTTATTATACATTTCGAGGCTTTATAAAAATAATTGAGTGTTCACGAAGTGGATGAAAATTAGGATAGATATATTTTGGGATACCTAAAAACCTTATAGTATTTATTTTTATTTATTATATAAAATAACAACAGAAAAAAAAGACGTTATCAACTATAATAATCTTAAATATGGTTTATAGTAATAAAAAAGTTATAACTCAATCCAAAGAGACTTCACTTGGGCCTTATTTCAAATCCCCATCAATCTTAACAATTCCTAAAATAATTTGTATGGAAGTTTGAATGATGTTAGATGAAAGTTAAGAATGCCTTGAAACAGAAATGAACTCTCCATGGATATTATGGAAATGGAGAACTCAATCTGAAAAAAAGAAATGTAAAAGCTAAATTTAAATTTTGTTTCCTGAAAATTTCTCTACAAGAAATATTAATATCTATTAGCAAAGGCGGCAAAGTCGAAGTCCAATGATAAGGTTACTCTTTTACCATATAAGAGATCAAGATTGATGTCAAAAAATAAGGTTACCACATATATTCACCCATCCTTAAACCCAATATTTATGAAAACACCCTTAGTTAAGGTGATATAGAGATTTTGAGACTCAATTTTTTTCACTCTTGTCTGTGCTCTCCTTGCTTGCCCACTTCCTATTTATAAGGAGCATAAGTCATTTATTAAAAGATGTACGAAAAATTCATTATATAAGTTGCTCTCATCCCTCAACACACATTCTCCTCTATCATCCTCTTTCACTATATCGTTTAGAAAAAATCATAACATTCTTAATCCATTCTTATACTTTTAACACAATAAACAACTCTAAAACATGAAATCTGATTAATTAGCCCACTGATCCAGTGGTCCATGATTTGACCAGACTGACCGAATGACTATTATTCTCTTATAGGCTCTGGGTTTGAGCTCCTCCACTATACGAATCAATTCTACCGAAGTGCATATCCTGAAGGCAGAAACAAGCTGCTGCAACTGTTTCCACATCCTCTCATCTAGCCAGTATAACTTCAAACACAACCTGATCCGTCGCAGCCCAACATTACCACCCTAATCAGCCGTAGGTTCAAATTTTTTCCCCACCCACGTCATTCTACTGGTTTAAAACGAAGTATAGTTCATATCATACTCCGATATAATGACTTCCAAGATCAAGAAGAATAAAGCATAACAAACAAGTCATATTTATTGATGGGATCACAACCATCATGAATTTCTGATGTGCTGCATACCTTGGTTCGGTTTTGGGACACCATGTAATCGATGACCTGTATTAGAAAAAGAGAGCGCGGAGGCAATACATACTAACGCCAAAACTCAACTGACAGCATATAATAATGCAACCAAAACAATTTAGTCTTCAAGCGGGATTTTGTGAGCTAGAATATATAAAGAGTGAGTATATTCAAGATTAGTTGTGTGTCAAATGTAGAAAATATCATGCAGAAATATTGTTTCCTATCAGCAGGGTTTGGTCATACCAAGTCAATACCATGCTTCATATGGAACTCAGGAGGGCTTCCAAATTTCCTCCTAATAGCAGGTCCTGGACTACTAATGCTCATGTTTACTTACTGGTGCTAATAAATTTTAGCAGGTGATGAACAAGAACCGTTGTTCAAAGCTAGTAGAACCTTTCATGGGCTACATGTTTACAGCACCCTATTTATGTACAAAAAGCACATACTTTGCCTGCATAGCTTCCACAAGCCATGTAGATAAGAGACAAGTTCCCCATCTCCTATAGCCCACCCTCTTCTTTTACTCTTTTTACCTATGGCCAACATTTTAAAGGTAAATAGCATTTCAGTCATACAGTCAGAGCTGATGATCATTTTAGGAGACTTACTGTCATGCAGGGTCTTTACTATCCAGACAAAACAGCGAGCAATTCTGGAATTCGTCGAGGCTGTTGGCTAGCAAGCGACTCAGGCTACTGAGGCTCAGACTGTCGCTAAAAATTAGATCTTGCCCCTGAAATTTAGAGGGAGGCATATCCAAGTCCAGTGGCCCTAAAGAATCCGACTGCAAATCAAGGAAAAAAAGAACATGTAAATTAGAAAGTGATCTCAAAAAAGCCGACAAGTAAATGCTGGCAAAAAATAGATACCCAATAGATATCTGCAAGACAGGGATCCTTCTCATGATTAGAACCATCACTGGAAATACGATCTTTACAAGTCTCAACTTCAGACTTGTCACAACAAGGATCATCTTTGGATCTCTGTTCACCAAAATCCTACCAACAGAAGGAATTGCAACTTATGTTAATGTTTCAACAACAATTTTTTTATCTTCAAAACGAGTACAACATAGTTGCACATGACAAACCTTAAGAAAATTCTGAATTCCTGGTGAACTTTTAGAAGAAAACTGTTCATCACCATCTGTACAAGTGCTACTTGCAGGTTTCAATCTCTCCTGTGCCTGAGCCGAAAGCATTTGAAAAGAAAATTCATCACAAGTTTCTTCCGCATCCCAGATAGATGGTTGTGATGCCTTATCCGAAAGGGATGACAAATGATGACCAGACATATGGGCAGCAATAGCTGCATCAAACGAATCACAGCTAAATGAGGCCTGTTTAAGACATGAAACAGATGGTTGATTGGGGAAATTCATATGTTTTGAGTTAGCAGCTTTAGATGCCTCATTCAACAAATCTCCAACACTAATGTTGGTGAGACTATCAGCCCATTCTCCAGCAGACATCAGGACACAAATTTCTTCTGTATTAACCTGTAACACAGACAATTGAACATTTTAATGATTAACTGAACAAGTGGCTGAAAGCAGGCTAGATAACATTGAATCCATAGGATGGGAAATTTTAGTACCACATCCTTGTTTTTCCAACTACTTTGAGCTCTGGCTTTTTCACCATAGGATGGTTGTAAAGGCTCAGGAAATCTCTCCTCACATTGTACGCAATCCGCCTCAGGAGGTTCAGGGAGATCAACAACTGAAGTTGCAAGATCTTTTACTGAGACTGCTTGATTTTCTGAACATTCCAGAGGTTGTTCCAAGATGTAACTTGTGGAGAATCAAAATCTATGGTAAGGAAAATGTGTAATGATATTACCATTCTCAGTGTCTTCTGAATGCAAACAGTCATCAGGACAAAGAGTTGTATGAGAAACTTCAACACCCTCAGACCCAGCTTCTGCAGTGGAGAACCAGCCATACCTTGACACAGGATATCAGTCAGAAACATACTAACACAATTTAATCAAGTTCTGATTCTGAGTGTTTTTTTATGCTTGTTTTGTACCTTAAACGAAAAATGGTAGGACTGCCAACAGTAGCATATACATCTGCGGCACTAACAACAGTATCTTTTGATGTCCACCTTTTGGAACTTGCCGAGTCTTCCTGCTTAACAGAGAAGGGAAAAAGCATGATTTCTCCAACTGCTACGCTTGAGTCACCCCATTTCCGATTGAGATGTTCCACCACTGATGATATCCTTTTCCGACCGCTTAAGGTGAGCTCCAAATGTGGATTGTGCCCATCCTAGGTAAAAGTGAAGACAATGAGCTTAATTGTTTTCTTGTTTGACTGAGTTAATATGAGTACAAATAAACATGCAAAATACATCTTGTCATGCTTTGGTTGAAGGATTCGATAGAGTAAGATTGACCTGAGTGGCTCGATCACACACATACACAAAACACCCACCCACTCAATTCCTCCATTAACAAGAACTACTGCCTATCCGAAGTGTGATAAAAAAATTTAAGGTTAAATTTCAAAGCCATTACTAGTAGAGAGAGACCTCAGAACATGAATATACCTTTTCCAGTACATTTAGAGTCTGTTCATCAACAGGAAACAATTGCAACTTCAATTTTAAAGAAGGTTCTATGATTGCTTTGGCCATCTCAGTTGAGCAAATCCCTACAAGAACCAGAGCATTCAAACATATCTGATTCATTCAACTTGGATAAGCATATGCTAAAGCATCGTCAAATAATGTCTCAAGTAAAACATCAGTCGATCACAGGCCTTACCAGTATTGGTGCATATCTTGTTTGCTAACACATGATAGGTTTCTTCACTATAAGAAAAACTTATATTATTGGTTGCTCGTTCCAATTCTTCAGCAGCATCAGCAACTAAAGAAACACCTGCAATTGCAGCCTTCTCCCATCTCTTATATTCAGCAGATGCAACAACACCTATAGACAAACAATAAAAAATGATGTAAAACACCATTCTAAATTGAGAACCTAGTCATTATAACAAAACATGGAATAAGCTAGGTCATGCAAAAGAACATTGAAGGAAGAGACTCAGAAGTTATTTCACTATATGTTATACCAAACATGAACATGCATAAATTACCTGGCCTTCGTTTTTGCCTCAGAGGTCTCATACTAGACAAGTCCCTCCTGCAATTCATGTTTGAAAACATATCGTTTTTGTGGAAGGTCCCTCTAGAAGCTGTTGATTTGTTAGTACTTGAAGATTCAACAGTTAGTAGTTTTACTGGATAAATGTCATTTCCTGGACCCTTACTGAGAATGGTTGTTGAAGTAGGAGAATACATATCTTCAGGAAGTCGTTTTCTTCTAGTCTTGTTTCGGTCCTTTAAAAGTTGATTTTCCTACAAAGCAAAGTGACAACATCAATTTTAACAAATTATCTGCTTATCATCAAATTAAACCAAAAAAGGGAGAAACTTAAATCTGAAGGAAAATGCTTAGGAAATATGCACTCACCAAAGCTTCTATGAATATCTTAAATCTCCGGGGCTTCAAATGCAGTTTTGAGGCAGTACAGCTGTGTTTTTCAAGTAAAGACCACCTGGCATATAAAACATCTATTATCATAATTCTTCACACCACACAAGGCAAAAAATGATTGAAGCTCAACCAGCCATACATTAAACAAGGTAGCAAGAACTTCCGAAAATTAGTAAGAATTATATAAAGTAAAAAAACATATAATACAAAGAAAAATGAGATCTAATTATCATCATTTCACAATAGATGATAATCTTTGGAGCCCACCAATTCAAGTATCACATTATTGGTTTTCAATCAGTGATTTAAAAAGCGCTAGGCGCCAAAAGGCGCCAAGGTCCAAAAACGCCCGAGGCGCTAGGCGCTCGCCCGAGCGAAGCGAGGCGCTAAAATATAAAAATATATAATATAATTAATAAATATAATTATTTAAATAAAAATATGCTATTAAATTAAGAAAATCTAAGATACAACGCCGCCTGGGAGATTAGCGAGGCGCTCGGGCCTCGCCTCGCCTCGCCCGAGCGCCTAGGCGAGCGCCCGAGCGCCTTTTTCAATCACTGTTTTCAATTTAGCTCAGATATTTAATGTAATTCGTTAGAGTAATGTAATGAATTCCAAGCATGGATATGAAGTATGACCAATAATGGTAGGTAGCCAGATCTTAGATTTATACTCAATGATATCTATATAACCAAGAGTAGATAAAAGTGCTTCATGATATAGATTCCCTCAAATTCACTCTGTGGTAGAAAGGTATCTACGGAAGATGGTCACCTTCATAGAGGGCGACCGAAAATATTAGATTCATTCACTTTTTTTTTACAATATTATATAGCATAACCAAGGGTGTCCCAACGATCTTAATTGACATGCCTTACATATATGCATCTATAAATCTTCTTCGAACATGTACATACCACGTTAAACCATCTTCTCTAGTTGTTTGCCTAGATAAATAATGTCAATATAATCTTTTATAGTAAAGGACACTCCATAAAAGAACTTAAACATTCATTAAGATTCACATAATACCACCAATTCCCCTCTCTATTTTAACCATCCTACTTGAACACTATCGATAACACTTTCATTAATCTTTACTTCTTAAAGATGAGAGATCAAATTATATAAATTGTATACTTACAGAAACTTAAACATCAGTTTTAACTCTTTCTTTTAATTTTCTCTTGGTTTTACTAAATTGGCACATCATGTAATCAAATTACTTTTACTTAATCTAAAGAACCTTAGTTTCTAACTTTTATCTCCACAACTTATGTTTTGAACTAATAGCAACCAGGCTCTCTTTAATATATCAACAAAAGGAATTCATTAAGCAAATCCATCCTAAACATACCTAGTAAGTTTTATTTGGGCAAAAAGATAAGAAGTAAAGTTGGTCACTGATACAAACACTATGATGATAAGAGCTCATTAGACAACCTTTAACATGTTCTTCCTTTTAAAAACTCACCACATACCTCTAAGGATTCTTCTATAGGTTTTTCTAAGTGAATAAAAACCATGTAGAAATCCTACTTTATAGATTTCACTAGTCGTATCAGATAAATAGCTTCTACAATTGATGCACTCAATGACCCTCTTTCAGAGTCACAGTGTATCTGATCAGCTTATATTCCCTACAATTTGAGCAAAATTAGCCATCTGATTATTGTAGATTGGGCAAAAAAATTCCTAAAATAGTCAATTAATTAGTTTAAAAAAATGTCAAATCAATTAATTAACCAAACTACCCTTTGATCTAATTTCCTCAAGTCTCAACAAGAATACCATCTAATTCTATACTCTAACCTGTTTCATTCTTTTTAAAGGCTCATTTACCTATTTGCCTGAATTTTTCAAACAAATTCATGATTTATAATCTTATCACTTTTTTTTTCTATCTCCACCACTAATTTATCCATTGAGTGCCCAATAAATATTATACGGAAACAAATCCTCTCTCACTTCCACAGTCCAATATAATTAACTAGCATCCTTCAATCTTCATTATTTATGTATCTAAATATTTATATATACACACACACACAAATATATATATATATATATATATATATATATATATATATATGCATCTCTTTCCAACTTTAGCGAGCAGACAACACCCTCCCCATTCTTAGATTTAACTAAACTATAAAAACTATCATAAGTGTTGTCCTTAGACATAGTCACATCATTTTAGCCTCCTTTTAGATAGGGGTAATTACATATTACCCCTTGTAATTAGCTAGCTTTAGCATCCTGGTTCCTGCGCTTTCAAATGTTATATTGGGATCCCTACACTTATGAAAGTGAAACATTGAGATCATTATACAAAGCTAAAAAGATAATTTCACAGGGTTAAAAAATCAAGAGAGAGAGAGGAGGGTTTTGTTGGAGCAACGGCATTAAATGTTTCACTTTCGTAAGTATCGGGATCTCAATGTAACTTTTGAAAGTATAGAGATCGGGATGCTAAAAGTAACTAATTATATGAGGTAATATGTAATTAACCCCTTTAGATACTTTATTTTTTTCTAAAGTTCTGATTTTTATAATGTGATCAATTTTATGTAAACCTATTTGCAATACTTACTTTTTGAACTCTATAGCACCATCATCAACTCTCTTGATGCAAGGCTCAAAATTTTCACTCAACAAGAACATCTTTGTTACCCTCTTTGTCTAACTAGCCATTAAAATTTACAAGGAATTAGGTTCATTTTCTTCCAAGCTATAGGCTCCTACCTTTGTCATGCCATTTTGGGGGAACATTCCATTGTCACCTTTAGATTAGACTATCTGGGTCTCCTAAAAGCTATTTACTTTTTTGCTTCTCTTCCACTTCTAATGTATTAATTTAACACCATGACAAAACAAAAACAAGCTCTCTCTTAATATAAGATACCAAAAATAAATAATATTGTAATTTGGCAGTACTCTAGGAGATAGTCCCCTACTAGCTAAGATGTTACAGGTCAACATGGTTATGTGATGCCCATCCATAAAGCAAGGGCAGTTAACTAAGTGAACTTTAAAAGCACCAATCTGTTTGTAAACACTTCCAAGTGTTCTCATTTAATAGCACCAATGAGCAATAATATAGAAAAGTTGTGTAGCACACACATTTAATATGTCCATCTTAAATATTGAAAAATAATGTCCATCCTAAATATACAAAGTAATTACCATCGGAGCATTGCAGCATTCGTATCCTTCGAGTTTTTAGCATCAAAACAAAATCCGGGACCTAGAAGCTTGTTCATTCGTCTGACTAGACGATAATAATAATGCCTAACCTGCAGATTAAATAGTAATCCAGTAAGTTAAACTAAGAAAAATACCATGATGAATCAGATGTTTCACATTTTCTGCAACTTTTAACTACCACAAATAGATATCATACTACAACTTAATTTAATAATTGGCAATGTAAAATATAAATAAAAAAATATTTGTCACTTTATGTGGAAGAAATTATAACATTGAATATCCTAAGAATATACCGAAAAAACTATGTAAAACAAATTCATTATAGCAATGCAATGTAAGAAAGGTGGAAAACACATTGTGCTTGGAGTTCTTTCTTTCCTACAAAGCAAAAAACTTAATAAACAGTAAGTCATCTTTGCTAACTTTGGTTTCACTACTGTTTTTATAAACTTCATTAGTGGTGAATTTTCTTGAAGAAAGAAACTTTGATTTCCAACAGTTTTAAGAATTCTTCACCCTTTTCAATGTCATGAACATCTTAATTGTTTTAGATGAAAAGGTGATATTGCTGTAATTGACAATACTCTCATCTCAATCAA
Source organism: Musa itinerans (assembly GCA_001649415.1). Classification (NCBI taxonomy): domain Eukaryota; kingdom Viridiplantae; phylum Streptophyta; class Magnoliopsida; order Zingiberales; family Musaceae; genus Musa; species Musa itinerans. The sequence continues at coordinate 9,191 of LVTN01000739.1, forward strand.
GTGTTGATGATATTCCACACTGTCTATAGCAAAATGCTGCCTTTAATCGAACGGAAGAAAATATCTGGCAATTCAGAGCCAAAGAAGCTTGTTTCAGCCTCTCTGGCTCAAAAGCAAAGTCAGTGAAGTGGCAGGTAGGAGGTCATAGGAGACTCTAGTACAGATAGTAGAGAGATCAGACAGGAGTTTAAGATTGACAATTTCTGGAAAGAAATTGTAACTGAAAGGTCTAAGGTCTCAGTTGTTAAGGTCAAGATAAATAGAAGTAACTGAAATGGATGTGTAAGATCGAGGAACAGAGGAAATTTATTTCCTTCGCTGTGCTCTTTAAGTTATTGGTGACTTTGCAAGGGAAAACATGCTAAAAGACAAATCTTCTTATGACCCATCATATTACAGGAGATGGAAGACTAAAATAAAGAAAGAAGAACAGCACAACAGGATATAAAAATCTTAAGTTAATGCTTTTCCACTTACGGTAAATTAATACCATTTATATCAAATCTTATTTGTTTTCATATACTCCTATTTTAGATCAAGCATTCATTAGAGAGAAGCTTTCTTTTCTGCTGCATTTGCCGGGATTGATTTGCGTTTGACAAATGTATTCCCATTCATACATCCACCAATTGCGAAAATAATCATCAATCATCTTCATTAAGGTTCAACCTGTCTTCTGTTCCAGATGGATGACCTTTGAGTTGACAGGGTTCCACCACTATAACATAAATCTCAGAAATTATGGATTGGAGTCCTTAATATTTACCAAATCAGATCATAAAGAACATCAATGTGCTAGTAAAACACTAGAATACTTTAGAGGTGCGAGACAGCACATGCTGTATGAGCTCCTATGTGGATTAAAGCATATTGTTCTGATACGTGCATGACAGACATACATCAAATTTAGAACACAATAAGCTTGGCATGAGAACTGGCACATCCCAATCAAGCATAGATCAATTTCCCCATATTTGACATAGACTATAGGCAATATCTTAATCCTTCACCCGACCACATATGAAATCTTACTATATATTGTCTAAAAGAACCCCTAGATAAATAACAATAAATGTCTATAAACCATATGAGAAGTAAATGAACCAATCATCAATCCAAAAAGAAGGGGAAATTTTTTCTTCTTCCAACACCTAAAACACACACAGAAAGTGTCACAATCTCCAACAGTAGGTTAACAATAATATTGGTTGCATGCAACGGGTGTGATTAGATTAATCAGCAGTCGATTGTTTGATATTTCTTTTTCTCTAGCAAATGTATACTGTGACAAATTCCATTATTGAACATATATTACAAACACACTTTACCTTAAAGCTCTTCCCCGTATACAATTCATTTTAACAAGTTTAGAAAGGCCAAGCACCATATTGCATGGTGTATCACCAAAAAAATAAATTAGCTACTGTAATATATGCAAGCAAAGAAATTGTTGGCTTCAGCAACTACCAGTCACTAGAAAGGTTATTATTAAAGTAAACATTTTGGAAAAAGATGATATAGCAAGCAAAGTACATACCTGATCTTTGTTTTTACTTTGAACACGACAAGTAATCTTCTCAAAATTCTATATACAAAATGAGACATCAAAATAAAACTAGTCAGAGAACAACAAAGAATAAGACTTCAGCACAAAAAAAATTAAAAGTAGAACCTTGCCAACTTGTCGTAATGCATTAAAAAAGTTTTCTTCCTCTTGACGTGTCCATGCAGCCCATTGTCGTGTAGGTTTTTTTACTATACAAAAAACATCAACAAATTTCTGTTATGAAATTGCTAATACAAAATGCATTACTCTGTTTGAACAATAACTGCAACAAAGGCAAAACTGGAAGTATTTTGAAAAAAAGAAATACCAGAATTCTGAGTATCAGTGCACATGGAAGAGGATGAAGGAGAAGTGTTATTTGCATTGTTTATCAGCAAATTCTCTGTTGGAGAAGTTTGATTTTCCATAATCGTGTCGAGAATGTGTCTACTGGAGACAACAAACTACCTCTATCATAGATTTATCCAGATCTCCAGATACAACCTGTATAATCTTTGTAATAAAGCAGGCTTAGTGAGAATTTAAGAAGCCCAGATGGTAAAAAAATAGAAATACCTGATAAGCCAGATACTACTATAGTACTATGTTTACCAAATGTAAGAACTACTACAAAGATATAGATCAACATGATTGCATAACAAGAACATGGCAAATCATACCACCGACACTTTGAGAAAACTAATTGATTCAATAAAATGAAAAAAAAAACAAATGGTTCAATGTGAAACTTTTTCCATTAATAAAGTTTAAGAGCCACATCGATCATCAATTTAGAATATAAAGCACCCAACAGTTTCTTTAGGCAAGTTATCATCTCGTTTAGAACTGATCCAAAGTTCAGGTTAATTATGGTGTTCAACAAATGTGAGAAATGGTTCCCCTGTAATCTCTTTGTCATCCTTTCTAAATGACCCTCAAGGCTCAAAGTCACCATAGATTTACAAGTTCTTGGATATATGACCAATCTAAACACTACCCAGATATCAAAGATCAACCAAAATGATGAGACAGTTATTATTGTTAATTATTGTATTGTCACTTATGTTTAAGTCAAATGAGCCAAGTTGATGGACCCATCTGGATGATTTCAGGTAATCATTGATGACCAAGTTAATTTTGTTCCTACCTGACAAATGTATCCTCTGAAAATTTGCCAAGATTCAAAACTCCAAATCCTATCTCATGGTCTGATTTGGACAATCTGACCATCAAAGAGATGAAACCAAACTTAAACCTTCAACATTGCCACAACATGCATAGAGTAGTCTTATTCAGATATCTTTCTTCATGATCTCTTCCTGCTACATCTGGAACTGCCCAAAACTCAAGACACAAATGCGCAAATGGCCCAAATACTAAACATTGTTCAAGATGAAGACAACTAGTTTGCAAATTTCTCAAGCTTAAGTGTTAGTATCTATTTAGTTGTTCTTTTAGCTAGTGAATAATTATCCAAACTAAAGCTACAAATATATGATAAGTGTATAAACTAAAAGAAGAGTTTTAGCTAAATTACATCCTTGATGAGGCCATTAGATTCAAATGGAATTTGCAACATCAGAATAGTCACACACCACAAAGTAATATGATATGAGGTTGAACTTGCATGTAACTGATTAAGGCAGCTTCATATAAGATACTGGGTGAAACACACCCTTTTTTAGACAAATAATTTTTTAATTATTATACTCTATGAATTTAATGTCTTCGATAAGAGTCTAAACAATACGAGATATCATTTATCTGTCTTTCTTCCAGTGCTTTTCCTATCACAGTATACTCTTGATACATTAGAGTCCATCTAGGGTACTTCTGCTAGAAATACAAGAGCATATCTCTGATTCCCCAATATCCAACTCTTACTTTGTGGCAGATTTTCATCCTTAATTAACACCTAGGTGGACTCTATACAATACGAGAAGTCCCATTTGAAAGATTGCAACTGGGCCTATGTCATATCTCAAAGAAGACTTGGATGAAACCATATTTGACTCCCTTGAATAGATGCACATAAAAAATCATCAAGCTAGCTATGAATTCGATCAATTTGGGTTCCAATCTGAACAGATTCCACTTAAAAGCATGGATTAGGGAGCATCAATTCACTTTTGCCGCAACTAGTTACATCCTCTGTAATTAGTAGTTGGAGCGCATTGACCTCCCCTTGGTCCTCTAGAAGTCATGAGACTCAAAGACTTGGTTAATCTTTAATTCATCTTGGCAAATCAACAGCAAATGTGCTAGTCATAGCCTTTGGAACTGAAGCCATATGGCTCATCATAACTAGAAGGCTTAAGGTTTAAGAAGATACTATGTAGAACAAAGGATAATGCAAGAAAACAACATGATTAACACCAGCAATGTAAGTTTAGGTAGAAAGTACAGAAAAGGGTGTACTCTTCCACACATGCAAAATTTGCTGGCATTATATCAACACAAACAAATTAAATTATGTCAACATACACAAATCAAATTTCACACAAAGTAAGCCATGGTCAATGACTGCAAACTGTAATTTTAGGTAGAACACATCAGAGTGGCCGGCGGCAGCAAAATAAAGCAAATAGCTCTCAGAACAGGAAGATAATAGACAGGAAGTGCGAGGTTGGTCCACATTAAAAATAGTAGTTGGATAGTTGAAAACAAAAGTGGAGATACTCAAAGAAACAAAAACTTCATTGATTTTTGTTTTCAGAGAGAAAAGAGGAAATGTCTTCCTTACTTTGGCAACACATTCAACATATAACTCCAGTTTGTGAGCATATACCCACTTATTGCAATACTCCTGATATCCTATGTAATCAATCTATGTTCTACATTAGTTTCCTAACAAACAACCAATGATTCACCTCATCTAATTTTGTATCTGAGTTGAAATACTCCAAAAATATTCCAAAAACTTCTCACCATAAGAGGTTGGTCTGTTATCTTACTTGGTTAGAAGCTGTCGCTTTGCATTTGAATAACATCATCGAAACAGGTTCCTGTACTTTGATCACCAAATACAATACGTATTAGAAGCTTAGCATCTTTATTTTGGAAGTGATGGGTGAAGGAGAAGGATCTAGAGCTAGGTAAAGGCAATAGGAATGCATACGGTAAGTCACATTATCTCCCGAAAAAGTAACAACAATCGACACATCAATTCTACTTCAAATTAGTTCGTTGCTCCCCTCTCCCGCACAAAACAATTCGCCCTCCATCAGATCGGCATAATCGAGATCGTCCTTGCGATCTCCAGCCCAAGGTTCAAGAAAAGATCACCGCGCGTAAATTAGTAATTAGGTTCTGTAGAGGATGATGTGGGGCGAATCATCAAATATCGGGAACCATGCTTCTTCAACAGGATACAGAAACTAGCAACAGATTCGAATGAGGAGGAGAAGGAAGGGGGTACCTGGCGGAGGAAGGGCGCTCCAGCGGTGAGGTGGAGAACCGGCAGGGAACGTCGGAGGCCGGCGGTGAAGATCCGAGTGGGGATCGGAAGGGGAAAGGGCGATCTAGGGCTAATTAGAGGGCGAGAGATGGGCGAGCCAGGGTCGGTCGGACAAGGGATCGAAGACGTCCCTGCGGTGGTGTGCGAGGCGCGGCTGTTTATTGTCGGCCAGGAGACACGCATCAGGCGGGCGAAACCTCAACCAGGACTCGGTGGATCCCACCGGGATAAGGCTCACGGGGGATGGACATTTGGTTCGCCCGTGCAAAGTGCTTGGGGTTGATGTGGGTGTATTGCAGGAGTGACGCGCCACGAGTCTCCGAGGAACTTGCAGGGGTGATGCAGTCGGAGCGTAGCGTTGAGAGGCTAAATTTGGTTGCCCAATTTTGCCCAAAATTAATAATCGGAAAAATAACAATGCTGTAAGGAGAACAAAACCATATCCCTACGGATCGAATCTGATTTAGAACATATAAATACATATAATTGTAAAACTTAAAAAGTCTTTTATTTATGTCATCTTCGTTCTTATTTATTAATTAATGCTAACACATCGATATCTAAATCAGGAAGAATTGTTTAAGATATATACTAATTTGTATTTGTATTTGTACCTGTGTGCAGTGCAATTAAAAATAGAGAGAAATATAATAATAATAATAATCAAGGTCTGTCGTACCGAAGCGTATCGTCCGACATTGACGATATGTACCGGTCCGATAGGTTACCGGTATACGGACCACTCGTTACCGGACGGTACGTACTGGTTTCGACTGTAGCATTGTAGTACTACTACAGTGCTCGGTACACCTGTACCGTACCGTACCGAGCCCAGATCGAAACACGATACGGTATTGTAAACCTTAATAATAATAATAATATGAACTATAAATAACTATTTAGTATTTAATTTAACTAAAAAATATCATCTTTCAAATAGCTTACTATCGTTGCTTTTATTATAATCACTAAATCCGATGTCTATTTGATACAGTTACTAAAATATAAATCTTTTAGTGATATCTCTATAAAAATCCTGCCTGCATTTTGAGCTTTTCCTTAGATGGCTTCCTTCCCCCTATTTTTATTTATTTTAATAATGTATGCAGCTTTTACTTTCTCAAATGCTCCAAAAAAAAAAAAGCAAAAAACAATTATTTTTATTAACTTGCAACAAAAATAATAATTCTTGTGAAATGTTATTGGATTATGCTTTACATTTTAAATACGAAAACAAAAACAAATTTATTTGTTTTGCGATGCAGATCATCATGGCCATGGTTTAAAACGTGTGCTTTTGCCCCAAAAATAAAATCAAATATTCTTTGCGACCAATAATATTAGTGATAATCAAGAACTATAATAATGTAGGTTTTAAGAAAAATTAGAAATAAAATTTTATTATATTACATACATACACATACACGAGGCTTATCGAATCGTCTAAGATATCAAGAATTCAAAATCAATCTTAGTTTGGAATTAGAGTCTATCATAAACTTGACTTAAGTAAATTTAGTAAGGGATTATGCAAAAACTATATTGAAAATATATATATGATAATATTTTTCTGATGCTTAGTAAATTTAAGTTGGAAAAATTGGATGATATAGTAAATCCAACATCATACCTTAGTTCGAAAAACTTGACTTGCATGATTTCTTTCGGTAAAGGATTCTGCTACAAAAATTATATCGAAAGCATATTTGACCATATCTTTCTTATTTGATGCTTAAGTTATTAAATTTAAATTTAAAAAAGATGTGATATAGGATTCTGAGAGTTCAAGAACCTCTTTGTGACTTAGCATTACTTGGGAGTAGTTCCAAGTACCTTGAATCGTTGAATGTTCTGATTAATGTCCATATGCCGATTGATTACATGTAGGTCGATAGTAGGAGGTGACATGTCACTGCTCTAACATACCATACTTTCTTTCTCGAAGCATCCTATTACGTGTAGGTTGACAAGGCATCTAAGTAGGAGGTGACGTGTCATAGACAGCTCGACGTGTCTTCTTGAAGCATCGTTTTTTTATTACATGTAGGTCAATAATAGGAGGTGACATGTCACTGCTCAACATACGATATTTTCTTTCTTGAAGCATCCTATTACGTGTAGGTTGACAAGGCATCTAAGTAGGAGGTGACGTGTCACAGACAGCTCAACATGTCTTCTTGAAGCATCGTTTTTTACTCTTCGAAGCATAGGGATGCAGTAAGCTATAAATCTTTGGTGTCGTTGCTCGGCCACGCCAAGCTGATGACCCCTTCGCCTTTCTATGCTACCACCGATCGACCATGTCTGAACCACCATGCTTACGTTGCATGCCTTCTCGAAGCATACGTCGTTGCTCGGCCACGCCCAGCTGATGACCCCTTCGCCTTTCTATGCTATCGATCGACCATGTCTGAACCACCATGCTTACGTCTTGGCGAGGGGTGAGTGAGAATCGCAACCCTCCTTTCTTGCTGCTTGGCGTGCCGAGATGCCAATTTGGCCGAGGCATCATAGCGTATCCCTTACGACGATGTCGCTCGGTCATGCCAAGTTATCGACGTTGCAGCAGCAATTGCTACGTGATTGCACGTTGAGCTATCGCCTCTCCTCTTCGAAGCGTAATCACTACCGCTGCAAGTCGGGTTATAGCTCGATCCATGTTTGACCAGTGATCGATCATATCGAACGATTGCTTCTCCTTATGCAACTGTGATGCTACTGCTCGGTCCGACGTGAGTTATAGCTTCGGTGAGGCACGACACGTTGTGGGTATAATATTAGGTCAAAAATCGCTAAAAATATTGTCAAAGAAGATTTTCTAAATTTTTGCATAAATATAGTTTTTAGTATTTATTTATTTTTAATTTCAATTCAAAAATAGTGTGATAGTGTAACTCATGATGTTCATCTGAATTCTAAAACATCAAAATTTTTATCAAACCTTTGGAATGACTAGTGATGCCAAAATTCTCACAAAATTTTGGATAAATGGTCACATTTTCTATTTTTTGGATATTTACAAGTCCTATTCTCGGTTAATTTAGTTCTTAAAAAGCTAAAATATTTCCATTTTTTTTTATCAGATCACAATGAAATTATAAATTTTAAATTTCATGAAACCATAAAATTATCTGAATGACCACTTTTTTATTTTTGAGCTTTTGATTCATCTATTTTCGGTTAATTCAGTTTTTTAAAATATTAAAATTTCCTTTTTTTTATTTTTGATTAATTAAAACTTATTAAATTTATAGCAGAATGTGTGTTTACAATTCCAACTTACCATATACGGCAATAGATGTATCACAGAATTTCCAAAAGTATAAAAGACCAGCAACCGACACATTCAAGGCTTCTGTACTTGACACTCATCCTGTCGATGGTAAGCTCAAGACATCACATTAGCAACCAGCAAAATCTTCCATTGATGAACTTCTCTTCCTTAATAATTCATATTTAATGTGGAGTATAATGGAAAAATATCCACAAAAATTATTTATTTTTTATTTATCCCCTACGCCTTCCGGGGAGGTGAACAATGTATCCTGATAAAATAGAATGAATTGACAAAATACAAGTCAGGATTGACAAGATGCAAGCACCATTATTTTCTTACATCCTAGAACACCTCCCACTAATGAAGCAATTATATACAGAATTCAGATCACAGGCTGAATGATTCGCCGGTTACAACCGTAGGCCTTGGAGAAGAGGGATTCGTCGCCTGGTGTCTGGTTCAGAATAGATATCACTGGTTCCACCGTGGGATCTTCCCACTCCAAGAGGGATTCACAAAGCCAAGACCTGCAGCGTTTTCGGTAGAATCTTGCATGAGCTCTTCGAATCATCCTATGTTAGGTCTGAAGCATGTCATGTCCAGCCATAATTGATTGCTTCCTGGTGTAGCACATAAGTTCTTCATCATTTTCGAAAAAAGTTCCATGTTAGTGGCTGATTTGGCATTTTCCTTAAAAATAATAAACCATGTTCTCAACCTTTATTCTATACATCAAACTAGCTTAATAATCACAATCAGAAAAAAAAAAAAAAAAAAAAAAAAACAGGCACAAGAGCCATGATCGGATGGATGTACAGAGTATGACCATTCCCTCACAAACTACAAGCAGCTCTACTCCTATTGTTTCTAAATTAAAAAGAAAACAATCCATAGGACTCCTAAACATGTAGAAACAAGGCTGACCAATATATGCATAGTCCAATAAGATGCTGAGCCCACGGAGCGTTCACCTGGAGTATTTCTATGTCACTAGATCACTCCAAATATGATCAGGCAACTCTTGCCAAGGATGTAAGGTTATCGAAGCCAATAAACAATTATCCGCAGAAACAGACTCAAAAAGGACATTTAACAATCTAGCTCCAAATTATGGACTGAAATCAATCACCTTATAAACAATGGTATCAATCAGGTTTATAACAAAGACAAAAAAAATGGTTAACTGTGTTAGATGATAATGAGACTAGAATATTTGTGATCCATCTATCCAACCCGCTTAGCTGTCTATAATGATATTGTTTCTGACAGAGCACCACACAGTTTCTTTTTTCTTTTCCCTTTATTTTGTTGCTTTCAGTCAATATGCACTTCAACCACTTTGATACTAACATTAACAAATTGAGTCCAATTCAAAGGCTAGGTTATAGCAATAATTTTAATTCAAGTATTATGCAGAAACTTCAAATTCTGACTACATATGTTTGTTCTAACTGAACACAAACAGGTCAAAGATTAATTTATCAAAAAGATACTGATCAGATATCCCATTTCTCGTGACAACTTTAACCGAGTAGTAAAGACAAATAAGATCATGAATCCACTTCGAGCAACAACTTATAAAGAGAAAACAGTGCACAAGTAAGACCTTACATTTCCATTAAGTGGAATAAGACTGCTGAGAAGATCATCATTTACCGAGACGGTCCAAAGAGGCATCTGTGTCATCGACCCCGGAAATTGGTTCATTGTTGCAGACATCACATCTACTCTGCAGAATGAATGGTGATGCTTATCAAACAATCATGAGGCAAGCATATAAGCTCTGGTAAGATAAAGGGCCAAAAAACAAGCAGTATTCTACCTTTTCTTGATTGTTGAGATGTTATTTCTGATGTAATGAAATAAATTAATATTCTCTTCTATCTGCAATTGACAATATGCTTAGTAAGATTAGCATCCAAGAATGACGATTAAGATATACTAAAAATGGAAAAGTAAGAACCATCAAGAATTTGCCCATATACAATTTCATCATAACCACTTATTCACCATCAACAAGTATGAACCATCAAGAACTAAAGTTTATCAACAAATTGGCGGCATCATAAGTTCATAATTGCTTATCATATGAAAAATTTGCAACAGTTCCATGCAAATATTACAAACTCCTCAAACTTCTGTGTATCCTTTGTCAAACCTCTTAATTTTATCACAACTGTCTTAGCCAGAGACCAATATGCCTTGTCCATGGGCATTTACCACAAATTCTAATATTCCATCAACATTATCTAAAATAATATGCCTCGTGAACTGGGCCATGCTTTTTAAATTAGGCTTCACTCAGCCCAAAAGCAACTTGTTCTCTGCTGATCCCTCAATTGCACACATTTCCTTGAAGTACTTATTAAGTTATTAGTACTATAAATGTATCATCAAGCTAAACATTTTCAAACCATTATTCTAACTATTTCAATAAGTTATGACCAAATCTATTTCAGATCAAGCCTCCTGTAACTTAAACTGCTAAGAAAAAAAATTCAAAATTCTCTCATACCAGAAAGAAGCAGAATAACCGAAAAAAAAACTCAGATCTTATTTCTTTGGCAGTTCATTTTGTTCAGCTACTTTAAATATTCCCATAAAAATATAATGACTCAAAACCTCAGTCATAGAAAAAATTACAAAAAGGATATTAGATAGCAGACCATGCCTCCCTCAAGATTTCTTGCAATGTCTTTCAGAAATCTTCCATTTTCATCCAAAAGGCACCTCATTTCTGCATCCGACGTGGCAACTATAAGCTAAACAAACAGAAGAAATGGCACGATGCCACTAACAATATACATCAGATAACAAGCACTTAAAGTTAATGAAAAAGTAAAGATAGTCATCATGGATAAAAAAGTAAAGACCCAAACAATGCTTGAAGAAAATTTCTCATACATTATGAGACTCCCTAGCCCACAAGAAAAATGCTTATGGAGGTTTCGAACTCTCCTAATTTACATAATACTTATTCTAATTTGCATAGTCCACTCAAGTCCTTTGTAGCAAAACATTTTGTGAGTGAGAAGGAACCACAAGATGTTACCAATTACAACAAATTTGAATATAAAACAATAGAAAGAACACTCAAGTCCTTTGCATAAGACTTATTCTAATTTGCATAGTCCACTCAAGTCCTTTGCAAAATTAAAATAAACTCTCCTAATTTGCATAATACTTATTCTAATTTGCATAGTCCACTCAAGTCCTCTGAGAACAAGAAAGAATTTCAGAAATTTTCAAAAGATACCATGAGTGGCAGAAACGGTAATTGTCCATACATAGGGACCTGAAGATGTTCAAATATGTATTATTTTAAAAAAGCACACAGACAAATTACATAAAGATCAAACACTTGTTCTCTAAAGACAATAACATAGAGTGGTCATCGAGTTGGGTAGGGTTGGGCTGTACCAAGTCAGGTTGAGATGGAAGGCTAAGAACACGGTGCTGTCTCATACCTAACTTGGTCTCACCAATATGTCGAGATTTCTTAACATTAATCAAACCCATATACAAACCTGTATATTTAGTGGGTGGGATCAGTTGGAGTAGAAAAGGGTTAAGTTAAAAAATGCAGTTCAGACTCAACAGCTTTTGCTTGTTTTAAAAAAAAATACAATTTGGTCCAGACTGGGTCTTATTAACTTATGATCAAGGTAACATCTGCTTGGCAACCCACCTGACCCATGAAACTAGATCATGAATCCTTCCTAGATAAGGACACGACCCATGAACTCAAATGGGTCAAATAAAAAGAAAAACATAGGCCAGATCAGATGAGTTCAGGTTAAGATTAACATCTCTAGATACACCTGTTTGAATGCCTTCTTTCCTTCTTTTTCCACATGACAAAATCTCCAAGGCTGACAATCGCTCATGATTCAAATCCATCCATTGAGACCCATGCATCTCATCATCAATCAGGTCATACCTACCATCAGCTCCACTAGCCCTGGCAACGGCATTTGCAATTTGAAGCACCTCAAGTGATCTCATCACTTCACTCCAACAGTAAGTTGTTCAACAGCCCAGAAAAGGTAAATAATAAAATTTTCCTTTTTCCCCTTTTGCCTGATTATAAAATTAAAATATTCTTTGAAAGTTCATAAATGCAATTAGCTTTCTAGTTTTTTTCAACATTGTTGAACATGACAACAATGAAAGGTACACTTGGTCATTCCCCATGTTGACAAGGTATGGCATGCTACACATACCATGTTGGAATAGGACATGTAAGGTTAAGTCCCACTAAATAACAATCTATAAAACAAACCAAGCTGTAAGTTGTTCAACGGCTGACAACAGGTAAATAATTTTTTTTTTCCCCTTTGCCATGATTATAGAATTAAAATATTCTTTGAAAGTTAATTAATGCAATTAGCTTTCTATTTTCTTTTCAACATTGTTGACCATGACAACAATGAAAGGTACACTTGATCATTCCCCATTTTGGCAAGGTATGGCATGCTACGCATACCATGTTCGCATAGGACAATTAAGGTGAAGTCCCACTAAATAACAATCTATAAAACAAACCACTAGCAAGACCCATGAAAAATTGCACCATGATTCCATAATGTTGGAACATTTTCTGGCAGACCTACTCCATAAATTACGTAACATGTCGGCTTTTAAATACTATAATAACTTCTCCAATTGAAAGATATCCTCAAACATTGATAACGCAAACGTTCACAGAGTACACAGTGACTCGAAAGTCAAAACTATTTCCAGCAATATCTCTTCCCAAAAAGACCACTTCCGACTACAGTTCCACATTTACTCGTGTCAGAAATCCTATCTTCAAAACGACCCATGCTTCACTAAATCAACCTCAGCTCAATCAAACAATTGGCTGAAAATCACATCAATTTGTAACATCACCTGCAAAAAGGAGAATCCCTGCAACTAAACTGCCATCATATTTTATGAGACTAAGAAAATTACATCACAATGAAGCATGATCCCATTCCCTGAGAATACACAGTCAGACAATTCTCTCAGATTAGTGAATTTAATTAATCTTCTTTTTTAATATATCTAATGTTCTATCAGAAAGAGTTGAGGAAGGCCAAATTCCATATCAAAGCCAACAAAGACTCAATACAGATCTGTAACTATTATGATAGTTTCTTATTATGCTCAAATATTTTCATGATACCACCAAGATTCTTTTGTAAAATAAGGAAGCTCTACCAACAAATGAGTATTTAAATTAACAGTAATTCTCTCAAAAAGATTTGGAGATGCAAATCCCTGTGGGTTTGTTTCCTCTTGTTCAACAAGCACAGAATTTTGGCCACCCTAAAAAAGATTTGGCAACTCAAAGTCATGTTCGTTTTCTTTCTTTTGTTTGGTGTTTTAGAGATTAAGGAGTTATTCTGCATACCAGTGACTAATTTATCCACCTCTAGTTTGCACTTTGCAGCAACTGTTGACATTTATAAACTCATTACCAAACAGTAATATTCATGGTTGATTTAGTTTGACCATGCCTGATATGGATGGATATGTGGTACTCCATATTGTCATCTTTTAGATCACTTATGTTGTGTCTAATCTTAAATGACAAAGCTAGATATAAACATTTTACAGTAAAAGAGTTTTAAATGAATTTCGCAAACTAGACTTTCTTCATTGACACAACATCATCATCAGAAAAGATGCACATCGGAAATTCTGGATGAATTCACTGAAACAGAGGGAGGTAGTCAATAAACCCAAAGGACTTCCATGAATATTCACTATAGAAGTAAACATAAACATAAATGCATACCGTACAAGGTGGAAATCATCAACATCAAAAAAAGATTCTATAAGTGATTGAAGATAAACGAGGAATAGTCACATTAAGGATTCTCACACCTATTTTGTGTCAAAATTTGTTTTCTTAAAGCTTTGGTAAGATATCTCAGTATTGCACCAACCTTCAGATGGAAGCTGATCATGGATGTTCTTATGATTCATGATAAATGAAATAGGAGCCATACAAATATTTGCTGTTGAAGGAGAACCCACCATCTGATCCTAAAACATCAACAGATCAAAGATAATCAAGACAGAATCCCATTAAAGGAATTAACAAGGTAAGATTTTCTTTAACAATGAATCATAGATTCATTAGCTTAATCCTGAAACTGCAATCTCATTATATTACATCAGCCAGCTAAGCAAAAACATTTAGGAGGGTAATTAATGAGAAATTGGATGCATATAAAATTCATATGCCAACAGAATTGGTCCCACATGACTCACATTGCAGAAAATTCTTTTACCAAGTCCCAATGCAAACTGAGAAAGGTGATACAGGAATTTCTGTACTAACTTTCCTAAAATATAATCAAAATAAAAAAGAAATTGTTCACAAGATGAATGAAGCAGTAAGAATGCAAAAAACCACAAGAACAAATTCAAGGTTACCTTCATTTCTTTCATCTTTTTTGCTGCATAATATTCTTCCATCTTCCTCCGTTTGCCATTTTCCTTGTTCTGCAAGAGAAACTAATGTATTGATATGCATGTAAAAGATAAATCAAAGGTTTCTTCACGTTATTTTAGCACTTAAAATACTTTACACTATCATCGGGTCTGTTAAATTTTATAACTCTGCCAATTCATTTAAAAACCTGAGCTTGAAGGAAAGGTGGTCAACCAACATTTATCAGCACAAAAGTAGACCCTGTGTTGGAACCTGGCTTTGTCCCATTTTCTATAATATTTATCCAATGTTTATTTCATCCACACGTAAGCCTTTGTGCAAAGACCATATACCTTCGGTTTGCACTGTAATCCTAAGCTTGTTCACATGCAAGTCTATGGATCATTCATTAGGCGTGCACAAAAGAGGGATGTTAGAGCTTAAAGATAAAGCTCACCCTGTTAGACTAAGTAATGCACATCAATCTCCAACAAGCAGTCTGTTCAGTTATCTAGAATATTGGAGACTGTTGCATGCTGGACATCCTTCACAAAGACTGATATTAGTGAACTGCAAGAGGCCCAGTCACAATAAATTCTAGTTGACCTTAATAAAATGACGAGCTGGGCAGGTGTGTTTTCTAAAGGCTCGAGTTTATAGTAACAATCAATCAAACATATCTACAATTTTTTCACAGGATATTTTGCTTGATAAGCAGTTACTATTTGTCACCATATTCCTTTTAGGTTTATTACATAAAGAAACCAGAAAAAAAAATAGTTTGTATGTCCCTAGAAGAGCATTAAGTATAAAGGAAAGCCTAGTGCATGACAGCATGTAGCTCTCAATCAAGACTAAGGTCAGGCAAGAGTCAGATGCACACTATGTACCATTCATCACAATATCACATCCATGCATAAATTTCAAAAATTGATGAGTTAGTGGGCGATTGGAATAATGTACACATGACGGGATGCAAACTTCTCATAGAGAAGATTCTATTATCATGAAGGACAAATATAATAAAAAATACCCCTCCAAATAAAATATAAAACAAAATGATGGCTATGTTTGATGATGAAGACCATCGACTGCATACATTGTGATACACAATACCTTCATATGTGAAGCATAATGAAGTGAACAAGTAAGACAAGCATGCTTTCCACTAGGTTAGTTTCACACTAAGCACCTACTGCATAATCCAGACTCTAAACAAATGTGAGATCTTATAATTTCATAATCCTAGAAGTTTAAACAAGAGAGGTCTTTCTCCCCTCTTTTCACATCACTAATTCTAAGTGTCACACTTCATTTCATCAATGTCTTTATAGGCTCCTTGGAACATGTCTATCCCACCTTATAAGGCTTCCCTCATTATGTCCTTAGTCAAAGATAACTTTAATTGTTCTTGAATATAGGCATTTCTTCCTTTTATATTCTGGTAATTGCTCTTGGTCATCTTAAGCCTCCACATCTTCATCTTGGCAGCAGTATTCTTTTGTATATATTTAATCAGAAAATATTATTATATATATGTAGAGCATAACTTTATCACTTCAACATCATAATATACTAGAAAAATTCTGCTAAACCAGTTGGAGCAAGATATTACCAAAATCTTTTAGTCTCAACAGGTCCATTCAATGCCAACAAGCTTGGTCTATAGCGGCACACCACATATACCTAACACGTTGAACATTCTGTGCCATGTTATAGGTGTAGCTCTTGTGCATGCTACTAAGCTTGCTTCATGGTGTTTTGTTATTTGGGTTGCCACATGCATCCAGTCACTTGGTTGTTTAAATTACATTCAATAAGATATTTGGTCCTACTAAATCATTAACCATACATGCAATCTGATGAAAATTCGTGTAGGTAGAAAACTGGAAAGTTATGAACTGTTGACATACTCATTGTTGCCTAATGCAATTGTTCTTTGGTGTTTTGATTGAATGGATTTTATTTGTATTAAGTTGGTTTACTTCAACAAAATTAAATAGCATGCAAAACCCAGATTATGGGTCCAAGGGAGGTAGGGTGATTCTAGTAACTATGGTGCCCCTATTATTTCCTATGATATAAAAGAAGATATGTGAAGAAAGCACTTAACATTGTTGTTACTAATAAAAGACAGTTACAACCTTGAAATATTGCTCTAATAATAATAGCAATTTAGTGTATTATAACAACTCTATGTGATATGATGCAATTAAACCCTGAAAATATTGTTAGAAAAAGCTGATGTTGCTTCTAGACAATTACGTATAAACTTCCAGTTAATATAACAAGCACAAAATTAAAGCTGAAAAACCATATAAAATCACAGCAAGTGAAAAACTCACAATCATCCACTGACACCTCAGTGCAACATCTCTGATAGTCTTCTGAGGCAGCATAGCAGCTATCTTGGCATACTTCCGTATATTTGGTTCATTAGCATATCTATCTTCCACAAACAAGTAAATTAATACTGGAAATAAAAAAACAAAAAGGCAAAGAAGGCAAAGCAGTAAACACAAGGTGACATACGGCAAGTACGAAGAAAAGCATAAAAATACAAATCAGCAAAAACTTACAAGCATAAGTCAATCTGTTAGGAGATTATGATTTATATTCAATGCCCAATCATTGCAGAAACATGTGAGTATCAAACAAGTCATTTATAACATGAGAACCGTTTTGAACACATCAAGACTTCATGCAAAAAACTCATAAAGGCATATACCGTCTGTGAATATTTGGATGAAGGAATATCCAAAACCAAATCAATTAAAAGATAAATAGAAAAAAGGGCAGCCCGGTGCAAAAGGCTTTGCAAATCACTTGAAAGATATATGTAACAGAATTTCCATGGCATCCCCGTAGAAAATAAGAAAGGGAGTAGATGAAGAAGAAATCTTTTTAAAAGTTCCCCTACTAACCCAATTGTCACCTGAAAATTTTTTCTTCTATGATCTACGATAATCAATCATCCATCCTCACACTATAAAGACGAAAAAAATGTTGAAGGAAACTTTGAATTGTGGAGCCAACATAATGAAGATAACAGTACATACTTGAGAAGGCCTATGCTCAAGATATCCACTTCTTCCGAAGACCAATATGCAGGTGAGCCCGAGACATGTGTGAACCTCGGTTTTGGTTCACGAAGAACAGATCCTACAGGGTACCGAGATTGAGTCACAGTATCCATATGATTGGTCATGCCAGAGCCAGCAGATGGAACCATGATGCTGTTCCCACTGAAACTGCACACCTCGCCAGGAATCACCCCCATTAAGCTATCTGTTGCACCTGACCGGAAAGAAACCATGCGAGGATGATGGAAAGAAGAAGGCATGTTTGCTTGGTGAGAACCCATGTTAGAATCAGCCGCCATCTTACACCAACTCTTCACGCTGACGGCACCAAGTTATCACGCCCTATCAGAAATTACTCGGCCTCAAACAACCTGAACGAACAGGTGATCACTGTCCTGGTTCATTATCAAAGAATCAGCGAGATCAAGCTTCTAGTAGGGTCGATTTCTAATACCGTACGGGCCAAAAATCTATGTTGCCAACAACTCGAATTGTCACTGCACCTGAGATCGAATCCCTCGTAGATGCGAAAAAAGCAACCTTTCCTGCAAATTTACCATGAAGTCAGTTAACTTCAGCAGACGAGTTTTATTAATGATGAGTCCCAAATTCAAATTCCAAAACCTATGAGGTTTCACAGACCGACCGACCCAAAAACCCATAGATTCAATCTTCACTGCAACACCCACCAAGAACCTCCAAAATTCGCAATCCCGAAGCATATCAAACCGATTAAGAAGCCAAGAAAGGAATCTGTTTTCATTCATCACATTGATGAAAACCATGACCTCGACCAACCAGCTTCCCAAAACCACATCAAGAAGCCGAAATCCCCCGACGTACGTCAAACTAAGCCGAGAAAATCCCCAGAAAAGGAAAAAAGGGGGGGGGGGAGATTAAGGAATAAGCGAAAAACATAACAGAATGGCAACTTTCGATTACTCACCTGCCTCCAGCACATTCCGGTGGCTCTTCGTCCTCCTCGAGGGGGCCGAGAGAGGAAAGCCTTGCAAGAATCGAAACTTTTGTTGTTTCTACTCTTTCTCCTCCTCTCCGGTGGGAAAGTAAAGGAAAATTCCCTCCTTTTGCTGAGCGCAGAGATCGACAACAACGGATCTTTGGATTTCAAAAGCAGGGGATACGAATCCCGACACCAGAATTAGATGCCGATACCTTCTCCTGGCTCGCGCACCACCCTTTTCCGGTCACCTCTTTCTCCTCGATTCTCTCGATCACTAGTATTTCTCCGCTCTCCCATTCTCCTTTTCGACTCCGGCCCCTCCGATCGATCGCGCTCCTTCTCCTGCTCCCGAGATAAGATTTCTGGCAATCGGCGAAGTGCCCATCCCGTTCCACTTCCACGCCTCGCCTACTTTAGTCCATGACGCGGACGGCAATCGCCCCTCAATTCGCGGTTTAATCACGAAAAAACCGTAATTTGGCGGCAAACCCTCCGAGCTCCAAGGGAAAACGTGGCGAATCACTCACCCTCCGATCCGCTCGCTTCTTAGAGATGAGGCCTCGCAGGTGGGATCTGACGGTCGGGATCGCCCGATACGGATCGCCGAGGGGCACCATTCCGCTGCGCGTCGCCAACAAATTCGCGATTACCGTACGGTCAAAACTGATTTTAAATTTGCGTCACGAATTAGGAGTGGCAAAAGGCTTCTCGTACCCCCGCACATATGACACCCGATCGACCACCTCCGGGCCTCGTGTGGGGCCCACTGCGGGCCCCACAGATTTTGTCGAATCGCGGAATGCACGTGAGCGACCGAAGGAAGAGTGGTCGTCGCTGCGAGGGGCGGGTGTGAAGCAGGGTTTGGGGAACGGTTTCGTGACTGGAAACTCTAGGCGCAGGGATCCGATGGCCACGAGGTTCGTGATAGAGAAGGACGGAAACGCGCGGATATTTTAACTCCACTACGCCGTCACCACTTCCCCGAAAGACCAGTCGGATCCGCTACAAGTGGCAGCGGACCAAACGGGGCCACGGTCTTCTCTCCGACGCGGGCGGAGCCTGACGAGACCATTCGACCGCTCGGCTCGGACGGGATCCGCGATTCCGTTGTCAATCGCGTACAATAAGGAGAAGACAACGGCGCGGCGCGGAACACGTGGAGGAAGGCTAGTGGCAGAAAATGGCGGCAGAAAGGTTGTGACATAATAATAATATATCAGGCGAGTGGAAGCCACCAGTTTTCCTCAAAAAATAAAAATAATAATAATAAAAGTAATAATAATAATAACAAAAGTAAAAGACAAAAATAGGAGACTTGTGACCCACTAAATGCTGCTGCCCAAAAAGGCCCGAGTCGAATGGGTGATAAGCTTCGCACGAGTATTTTTCACCCTTAAAATTAAAATGTTTTTTTATTCTGGAATTCAAATTTTGATAGTTCCCCCTTGGCAGAGATAAATTTATATCGATTTGATTCAAATATTTACGAATTCATATTTCCTCTTTGCTAAATGCTCTCTCGAGTATTTAAATTTACAAGTAATAATAATTACTTTACCAAATTATAAACCTGTTTTTCCTGCTGGTAAAATGGATGTGTTTTTCCAATTACTTTACGAGACCCTTATCTCGTTGCACATGTGTTCATGTAAAAGAATTTGTTGTAGGACGCGTAGCTGATGGGCCGTTATCTATCGATTATTATTCATTTGTTATCGTTATTATCATTATATTATCGGGAAGAAGAAGAAGCAGAGAATACATATTGCACCACAAATGCTCGGATCCAAAGGAGGACGGACACTTAAGTTGATCCAGCGGATGGATGGATGGATGGATGGATGGATATATTTCATTTCAACATGCAAGCCTACGCGGATCGCACATGGAGCAGCAGATCGACCTGACTAAAGATGTAAAGCAGAAATCACTAAAAGCGAGTGCCACTGAAGACGAGTTAAATCATAGGAAAAAAGGAAATGGACGGACGATGACAAACTCTCCGGGGTGGGGAAAAGGGTAAGTCGGAGTGGAGTAAGTGGCCACGAGCCATGCAGCCACCACAGCTGACTCATCTTCCACACACACACACACACACACACACGCATACGCTCCCTCGTTTAATATCCACGTGTATCTTTTTAAAGGCTGTCCTCACGTTTCTTTATTCCTAGACTGCAAGCAAACCTTTTCTCCCCATGCTCTTCTTCCATGGTTCAACATCGAGCGGACAAGCAGTGCCCCTCATCTCATCCTTCTTCCTGCTGATGGATGCTTTCCGATGGTCGCGCATCATCGATCTGCTTTCTTTAACTCTTAACCAGTGATTAAAATGGTCATGTCTGAGTCAATTTTGATAGTATATCTATCGAATCTCTAAGACCTTATTCGATTCTATTTCCATTTCTAATCTAAAAACAAATTAGGGGTATTATGATTGTTTTCCGCGATGATTAATCCAAAATCGAATCTAATTATAGTATACATGAGGCCTGATAACATATCTTCTATTTATTTTTTTCATTGATTTCGATGATCCTTTCTTACTTTACTTGAGACCTAGCCCATTGGCGAATTCGAATCGTTATGTCACCTAACCTCATTTACGTATAATATTTTTCTACTTCAATTTTTCACCATGTTCAAGCTACGTCCACCCTAATACCATTTATTATGACTCTATTAATTATTTATTCAGTAATCCAACCTCCAGGGCAAATTAATAATAGTTTACCATTAAATTTTATAATTTAATTTAATCTAGGGGTCTGGTGCTAACATTTATTTCTTGATATATTATGAATATAATTATATGGCTCTATCTAATAATATAATCTTACTAAGATTATATGGCTCTATCTAATTAGGTTTGATATATTATGAATATAATTATATTCTGATTATCGGTTAATATAAAGAAAGTTTAATTATAGTAAGATTTATTAGGAGATATTTTAATGGGAGGGACTCACCTAATTTCTTATCTTAAACTCTCTGTTCTCACACATAAATAGACAATACCTCTATGGGGTCATACATATGAAAAACACAATATGTGTGGATATGCAAATACACGTATAAAAAAAGACTTAGATACCTAACATATATGATTCAGAAATTATAAATCTTCTCTCATTTTTCTTTAGTCACGTGAATCGAGAGATTATAGATCTTATCTCATATCTCATTTGTCCCAAAATCCATCAATAGTAGTAGTCCTATAAAAAATAGGAAGAGAAAAAAAGATGAGTCTACTTCTTCTTGTAAATCGATATTATTACGACTTTCAAATCATACAATAATAATGTGCTTACAGATCATATAAATATTTTTTCTAAATAGTATCAAAAGATACACATCATAAATTTAGAAATATATTATTATTTGATTTCAGATTTTGATATTAAATTTCTTTTGTAAAATAATAACATACTTTACGCCAACAATTGGTGTTAGAGTAATTGTTTCGAAATCCAACCTCCGGGGCAAATTAATAATAGTTTACCATTAAAATTTATAATTTAATTTAATCTAGGGGTCTTGTGCTAACATTTATTTCTTGATATATTATGAATATAATTATATGGCTCTATCTAATAATATAATCTTGCTAAGATTATATGGCTCTATCTAATTATGTTTGATATATTATGAATATAATTATATTTTGATTATCGATTAATATAAAGAAAGTTTAATTATGGTAAAATTTATTAGGAGATATCTTAATGGGAGGGACTAACCTAATTTCTTATCTTAAACTCTCTGTTCTCACACATATGCAAATACACAGATAAAAAAAGATGCAGATACCTAACATATATGATTCAGAAATTATAAATCTTCTCTCATTTTTCTTTAGTCACGTGAATCGAGAGATTATAGATCTTATCTCATATCTCATTTGTCCCAAAATCCATCAATAGTAGTAGTCCTATAAAAAATAGGAAGAGAAAAAAAGATGAGTCTACTTCTTCTTGTAAATCGATATTATTACGACTTTCGAATCATACAATAATGTGCTTACAGATCATATAAATATATTTTCTAAATAGTATCAAAAGATACACATCATAAATTTAGAAATATATTGTTATTTGATTTCAGATTTTGGTATTAAAATTTTTTCGTAAAATAATAACATACTTTACGCTAACAATTGGTGTTAGAGTAATTGTTTCGAAATCCAACCTCCGGGGCAAATTAATAATAGTTTACCATTAAAATTTATAATTTAATTTAATCTAGGGGTCTGGTGCTAACATTTATTTCTTGATCATACTGTAAGGTAAGATTATATGGCTCTATCTAATTATGTTTGATATATTATGAATATAATTATATTCTGATTATCGGTTGATATTAAGAAAGTCTAATTATGATAAGATTTATTAGGAGATATCTTAATGGGAGGGACTCACCTAATTACTTATCTTAAACTCTCTGTTCTCACACATAAATAGACAATAGCTCTATGGGGTCATACATATGAAAAACACAATATGTGTGGATATGTAAATGCACAGATAAAAAAAGACGCAGATACCTAACATATATGATTTAGAAATTATAAATCTTCTCTCATTTTTCTTTAATCACGTGAATCGAGAAATTATAGATCTTATCTCATATCTCATTTGTCCCAAAATCCATCAATAGTAGTAGTCCTATAAAAGATAGGAAGAGAAAAAAAGATGAGTCTACTTCTTCTTGTAAATCGATATTATTATGACTTTCGAATCATAATAATGTGCTTACATATCATATAAATATTTTTTCTAAATAGTATCAAAAGACACACATCATAAATTTAGAAATCTATTGTTATTTGATTTCAGATTTTGGTATTAAAATTTTTTCGTAAAATAATAACATACTTTACGCTAACAATTGGTGTTAGAGTAATTGTTTCGAAATCTAATACTTTAAATCTACTTGTTAGCACCTTTAGCTCATGAAAATATGTTAATCATTTTTTATTTATAATGTATGAACCATTCGTTAATATTATTGATCTATTTTTCTATCTAGTTCATCCAATTGTCGGATTACAAGTGATGTAAGGTGACGACCTTTGATGATAGTAATATTCGTTAATATTGTTGATAGCTTGTTGTCGATGATAGTATTATTGAGGGTGACGACCTTCGATGATTGATCGCTTAATCGCAGCCAACGACTGCACAACGTCGCTGGTGTGGCCACTGCAATATTGTTACGATTGTGCATGGTGGTGACAATAGTTACCGTGCCTTGCATAGCAACCACGATCGTGCTGCGCATAGGTGACGACGATCACACTACCATAAGATAAATCATCAATGATAAGTGGCATGACAACAAAATATTGCCTAATTGCTTCATATTTATGTTTACTTAGATTACGACTGGCTGTGCCCATGTCGTCTTTAGCAATGTAAATGATTTGATCACCATAATATTCTATTTATTTTTTAACTTTAATTGAGCACTGAAATGATTTCCGATAAACTTTGAAAGAAATGTATTGATGGGTTCACTTTTACTTAATTAGGAAGATTATACATGTCATTTACTTTTTGGAGGTGAGCATAGATTCTACAAAGACTTTTGTTTGAGACAATAACAAGAATTTTGCAAGCTAAAGGACATAAAACATGTAACTGAACTTTTCACTATACTCCTGTTGAACTTGTGAACAGGTTACTTATACATAGACTTGGCATGTGGTGATCCTGTATATTTACAGGCCACATCTATTCTCTTCCAGGTTTCAAATAGATTTGGCTTCAAGCACGATTATATATAAGGATAAAAATTAGCTAGTATGTAGCATGGATAAAATAACAGGTTATTTAGATGAGGTTTACTAGAAAAGAGGTGGATGCAAGGTGCATGGGAACATACATCACACCATATTCTCTTAATGGATAAATTAATATTAAAATTAAGTTGGCTTCTTCTAAGAAAATTCATCAGGAAAATTTCTTAACTCAAATTCATGATAATGCTAAAATCCACATCCCCTGCAAATAGAACGTCAGTGGAGGAAAATCCATGTTTTGCTACACCTGGGTTCACCTTCCGCTAGGAGAAAAAGGAGCACATCTGGAAAGTTGGAAACATTATGCAAGGCATCACCACCTATTCTTCGGAGGCTTAACTTTGTAGATCCGTATAATCCAGTTTGATGTTGTAAATGCCTCTTCCAGGTATTCAAGCTTGATGTCCTTGTTTCCAATTTCCACTCCTCTGGCACGATCATACCTGCAATACAGAAAGTTACAAATTAATTACTATGATGTGTACAATTGGTCGTGTGTAAAGATTAGTCGAATCTTGTACTGGACCAAAATATCTGGGCAAGACCATAATAGACATGGGAGTATAGATGTTTGCAACCATCATGTTAAAACACCATCAAAGATCATCTGACAAATGCTAATCAGGACCTTCCAGCAGCATAAGCCCTAAGTTCTTTGATATTCCACAATCACCACCCTGATTCTTAGCTCACAACTAGCAAGCTACAGACACAAAAAGGACCTAAATCGAATGAATGATTCAGGTAATATGTCATTTGCCTATTATATAGATGGTGGGTGTGTGTAGCCCGGTACATCTTCAATACCTACACACTCATCATATTCAGTGAGCACAATTTTTTAAATCCAGAGAAAATATAATTAGGAAGTTGGAAGTACTATATGTGATCATCGCTTATTTCGGACTACACATCAAGTCCGAGCCTACTCAACATAGAAAGTATATACACATGCCAGGCCTTGGAAACATGGACAAATCAGCTAGAGATGATGTGATATATATATATATATATATATATATATATATTGATTGATTCTCTCCTATCGAATTTGTGTATATCATTAACAATTTCTTATTGATTAGAAAGAGAACTTAATTTGAGTTGCCACTTATCCAAACCCTTCATCTCTAGCAAAATTTATCATGATCTGTATATACCCAATACTATCGTTACTAATATATATATATATATATATATGCTGCTTGCAACTTTGTTATGATTCAAAGTATTACATGAAAAATAAAAGACAGATTTTTTCTTGTTTTCTCTAGTTGTCCAACTCACATCGGCATTAATCTGATATGATCCTATTTCACTTTATAATCTTAGCCAGAATTCAACTCAGTAGAAAGTTCTTTTGCTAGAATTCTCTTTGGCATCTTCTTGGTGTTTTGAAACGTGTTCCTTTTGTCATGGACACCAGTTGGCAGTTCAGATTTGTTTTTCCTAATCATATATTAGAAAGGCCTAGTATGGTATTGATTTGTTTAGATTTGGACTATATATATAGTTAACCCTTCTTGCAGACCACACATAGTCCAAATTTAAACAAATCAATACCATTCTAGACCTTTCTAATACATGATCAGGAGAAACAAATCTGAACCGCCAACTGAAGTCCACGACAAAAAGAACACATTTAAAAAAACCAAGAAGATGCCAAAGAGAATTCTAACAAAAGAACTTTCTACTAGCTGAATTCTGGTCAAGATTCTGAAGTGAGGTAGGATCATATCAGATTAATACCAATGTAAGTCAGACAACTAGAGAAAACAAGAAAAAATCTGTCTTTTATTTTTCATGTAATACTTTGAATTATAACGAAGTTACAAGCAGCATATTTATGATACGTTGATGATGCCATGTGAGCTGCTTGAAAAAATACTAGGGGCATTGTTAACACAATAATGAGTAATGTTCTCCAAAAGGTTGTCTTACAAGTTGATGCGTAAAGGCCCAAATATTGTAATGTCAATGAACTATTTTACTGGGGAAATCATATGATCTGCAAAACTCAAGCTCCTAATATTTATCAGATCATTAGATATGAACTCAGGCAGAGTCAACTATGCAGCTGCAGGTTTGTATTGTTTGACTGAGGCTCATTCTTGCAAAAGTTACCACGGCTGATGCAACATTAAATTTTTTAGTAATGAGGTAATAAATACAATGTAGGATATGGCAGATACAGGTAATAAAGCTCTATTTCATGCAAAAAACAGAATTTTGGGTTGTGTATGTGCTGATTAACCGTAACTATTGGCCCAAAGCACAAAAGAAATTATGCCACAAAAAACAATTTATCACCATGTGTCATATCTGAAGATCACATAAACTGTCAAGATACCAGCAACCTCTTAAGTCTACCTTATCCTAATGCCAACTCTCTGCTAAACAACAAGTGTTTTATCCAAATTTCCTTTGTAGAGGATTTAAAAATGACACATTCTTAATTTAAACTTAGCTAGCCAGCTCCACATTCTCAAGTACCATCTTTATGTTAAGAACAAATATTTGAAAATAAAATGACCATATGCTTATCTCCACACTAAAACTGAAGATTTGGTTGATTTTCTTTTGATCAGAAATATTAGTTATCATCTGAGTTACACACTACATTGCAGTGAACATATTAAGGATAAAATAAACAAATGGCTTACCCAGTAGGCTTCCCATATTCTGTAGTCACCTCTCCAAACCGGTAATAGGAGAGCTTGTACCTGGTCCATCAACAGATATAAGTTTGTCTAGAAACTATAGAACACCAAAAGCATTGTGAAAAAAGGATGCGAGTTCTACTGATTTTATCACTGGCATTATGCATCTTCTACAAGTTCTAACAAGAAAAATAAGAACAAAGTCCAGGTTGAAATGTACAGAGTCCATATGGTTTGGCCCCCATGTGATAACAAGGTTTGGTATAGGCCTATGGCAACCAAACAACTTCAAGATAAAGGATCAAATATGTATATCATAACTAATCCAATGATTCCGAACTAACTTTCTGGCCCAACTGTCTTAGCGGCAAGCAAAGGACAACTCTTGGGGGGGTGTTTAGTTAATGTGTTGTGCATGCTTTGCCTTACAAAACAATGAACATACAAGACAGTGATGACATGTTTTTAAAATTGTATTTAAGTACTGATGTTAGTGCACTCCCCAGCAAGCACCCACAGAAGCTTGTTTCCCATGCATATATGCCATCCAAACCAAAATAGTAGGCTTCATAAAGCTCGTGTGTTTTCTCTGTAAACTTTTTATGCAAGCATTTCATACATCCATATATGCATATGCCCGTATCTACAGTCGATCTTCACAATCCATTAATCTCAAAGCAGACATTCAGCCTCCACAGCTAAATGCAGATGAATCTAGGCACACACAAAGATATTACATTATAATTTAATGGCTGGTCACATATTTAATGAATAATAATATAAATTATACTCATCCAATGGCTTAAGACTATGTTATTTCATGAACTTACTAATTATAGTTGAAGTTCGGGTCTACATTAAATTTAACAGATGGTTGGTGAAGACTTTGAAGACTGCTAGCGGAAACATGTTCAAACTTACATGAGACAGTTTAACATCTTTGGTGCTGCTCCCTTGTCAACACGATATTCACCATTCACAAGATAATCTGGTTCCTTTATTACAGGAAAAACTCCACCACCAATTCGAACCATCCAAAGAAATCTACAAAATTGAATCCGAAAACATCAGAAGATTCAATATGCATGCACAAAAATACCAAAATTACCTGAAGCAATCATCTATATAATATTGTAATGAAGAAGCCTGAGTTATAAATGCAATGATCAAATATGTGCTAAGCTAATGCCTTACTTGTTAATGTCATCTGAAGAATACCCAGTAAGACCTCCAAATACGACAAGTACATAATCTACATCCAATGACTGCATTATCTCATAAGCTTCATGCTCATATGATGACATTGCCCGCCCAACAGTAGCAATATGTGTATTGTTCCAAGTATTATTGTCCACAATCACAGTCCTATTTCCCATTGCAGTTATCTGGTAGCCATAGTCCCACCAGGACATCACTTTTGCATCTGGGGGAGTATTTTGACGAAGCCAATAATAGGCCTCACGATAATCATCAAATATGACCCTGCCACCATGGGCACCCCTGGCAGCCAAGACAATGGAAGGAGAAGAGTATGCCTCTGATGTGACCCAAGTGCAGTGAATAGCATATCTGCTAAGCAAGTAAAATGCACCAACAAGCACAGCAATAGCACCATTTCGTTGGAAAGGAAGAGATTGATCAAGCAATGCCTGCCAACACAATAAAATGGAGATATCTGCTATATAAACATTATACATATCCAGACAAAATTTACATAAAATATTTATGAACAATGTCATTTCAACATAAGGAAGAAATTCTATTTTGCATTAGATACAGATGTCAAACAAACTCCATCATGAGACTGATGAAAATAGAATAATAATTAAGGACAGAACCATCAAAATAATTTATAATAAAAAATTAGAAGAAATAAAGCAGTACAAAACTTACAGCACCAACGTACATGAGAATATGCAGTAGATGTATAGTTCAATTGTGACAGATGCTACTATTATATTAACAAGTTAAGGTGAACTTTGATGCTTCTAGTATCATATACATTCCAATGATTTAAAAAGCGTTAAGATGCCAAAAGATGCCAAGCTCCAAAAACACCCAAGGCACTAAACGCTTGCCTAGGCGCTCGCCCGAGCGAAGTAAGGCTAAAAATATAAAAATATTTAATATAATTAATAATATAATTATTTAAATAATTTCAAATAAATAAAAAGTAGAAGTATTAAAATTAAAATAATATATTATTAATCTAATAAATAAAAAAATACTGTTATTAGTATACAATTAACAGTATATCGTTAACAGTATACTAAGTTAAGTCGGTGTGAGAAGAGAGTAAGAGTAAGACCGAGGCCGCTGATTGAGAGCAGCGACAGTAGTAGCAGCGACAGTGGTAGCGGTAGCAGCAAGCAGCAACAGCAACGGCGAGCAACAATAGTGGTAGCGACAGCAGAGAGCAGCAACAGCGAAGAGAAGCAGCGGTAGTAGAGAGGAAATGTTGACGACGGAATCACGAGCAGGGTTAGGGTTGGGGAAGTCGCGAGAGAGATGCTAAGAGGTTGATATCGATGTTTTAGTTGGTTCAATTGAACCAACTAACGCAAATGCGACCGAACCAGACCCAAAACGCTGGTTCGATCGCCTGGGCCCTGGTTTAACTAGGCGCTCGCTCGAAGCACCCGATGCCTAGTCTCGGGCGAGCGCTCAGGCGACGCCTCTTTTAAGCACTTCGCCTGGACATTAAACGAGGTGCTCGAGCCTCACCTCGCCCGAGCGCCTATTGAAATCGCTGATACATTCACAATCCAGGTAACATTGTCAGAAAAGGTAGCTCTTTTAGTTTGTGATTGTTTACCAACTAATAAATGTCCTAAATCACAAAAAAGAACAAGTATAACGACCAAGAACATCATCAACAGCCTGAAACATTGCATGTAACCCACAGAAACGAGAAAAAAAATCTTACCACATAGCTAGTCAAGAAAGCATGATCCTGAGGAAACAAATAACCTAAAAGAATGTTCTATGGAACAAACTTTGCATATAACATCATGATTCTATCTATTGCAGGACAGAAATCTAATTTTATTTTAGTACAAACAAGCATCATTCTTCATAAATCAATCAAGTGTCAAAACAGTTACTCTTTTGCATTTCTAATATATTTTGGGCCTCCTAATACACCTATAGTCCTGAAGGACAGAAGGCATAGAGTAGAAGGTTGGCCCTAATTGCTTAATTGTTATTCAATTAACTATAATCCAGCAGATATGCATCTCATTATAAAACTAACATTCCTCCATGAAGTATCCATGAACCAAATCTTGTTAACTAGAACACAATGGATGCTCTCTTTGTATTCTTAGTCCTAATGTCTATATTCCAAGTGGGTCAGAAGATGGAACTGAATTAAGAGACAAGTTTAGATTGTAAAAAAGAAACTTGCAGAATCATTCTGAAGTTTTATGAGGTATGCAGAGGATGATCTCAACTACTGAGTAAATTAGCTTAGTCAGTTACAAAGTTATGACCAATTACAGATTCAAAAAAGTAGATTTTTCAAAAAGTTCAGGATAGATTATGACACATAATTGTAATCTAAATGCTGCAAATGATAGGAAAATAATATGAATGTTAGTGCTAAAATATCTGGTTGTCTTATGACTACACTTAACATGATTAAGTTTTATTTAACAATATTCCAAAATCCAACTGTATATTTGATGGTAATATGGCTGTGCAACCTATGTTAATGCTTTATTAAAAATATTTCCAAATGCTGAGACACCTGAAAGAATAAATTATTTAAAAACACTATCAAGTTCAATATTTTATCATCATAACTTTCTGACCTAAATGGAGAATAACTAAAAAATGTTTGCATTGTAATATACAATACATTCATCCAAATGGAAGACACTACCTTAGCTGAGGCCTTCAAGTTAGATGTCGCTTTGCTAGAAACTGTTAAAGCAGCCTTGCTCTTCTTGCGTATCAAAGTTGTTAGATTTTTTATCGTGGCAGAGATTGCGATAGCACTAATTAGGCAGACTGCAGGTGCAGCTACAAGGATCAAACGAACCATAACACTGGCGAAGTACATGCTTGTCAGGCCATACATGACTATGAATATAGTTGCATCTGACAACCGCTTAAAGCAGAAGTACAGGCCCGCTGGGAAAAGAATAAGAAGGATGTGGAAGTCAAACATAAAGGATGACCATGCTGTCGGTTGATGCTCTGAAACAGATGCAATAATCGGAATATGGTCCTTCGCATATGTTGGATCAAGCAAGGAGTAAAAACGGCCTGTCCATGGAGAGATATAGCCGGATGCCATACCAATTCCAAGAGCAAGAGTACCAACACCTATTGCACATGTCAGAGTAATTTGCAAGAAGGACTGGAATAACTTTGTATCATTTAACATGTCCTTCACCCAGTATAGAAAGTAAAATACCTACAAAAAAAAAACTGAATATCAGGCTCATTGCAGTTTAAGTGGCTAAAGATCTATTAGCTGAACAGTTGAGCTAAATATAAAAGCATAACAGATGAAAATAGTGCTTCCATGATCATCCACATTACCAGCATCACTCACCATTAACATAAATCATATAGAAGCCTTAAGAAGCAAGAGTCACTATGCAAACATTGATAAATTGTGAGAAAAGCTAGCAACTAAGAACCATACAACATAATCCCCGATCCGAAAAAAAACAAAAAAGAATCATATTTTAGTAGTTGTACGTTCTTAAACCCCATTTTCTTGATGAATTTGGAATACTAAATTTTCTCTAATAGAGATCCAAATTCCAAGTCATATTTTCATCAAATTTTAAGTAAGGATCAGATTTTGAGTCTGGGTGGAAGATTTCAAGCATGACATACATGAGTGGGGATTCATAAATTCTAGGAGCTAAAAATTCCAGCAATGCCCCTGAAATTTAAATTATAGGATCAAGAGGGCGACACTGACTTAGACAATGGGCTTAGAGGATATCTGGCTCGAATCCTTACGAAACCCCATATGGACAAGGTTTTTAATTCAATTTCTAGGAGAATTTGGAACATGTGATTTGAATATACTATAGGATTTAGAGGGTGAGACTAACTTAGAAGATGCCCCTGAAATTTAGATTATAGGTTATAGAGGGTGAGACTGACTCAGAAATTCCAGTAATGCTCCTGAAACTTAAATTATAGGATCTAGAGGGTGAGACTTACTTAGACGATGTGTTTAAAGGATATCTGGTTCAAATCCTGATGAAATCCCCATATGCACAAGGTTTTGAACTCAATATCTAGGAGAATTTGGAACATGCGATTTGAATATACTACTTTAAAGTTGGGAGTTTAGGCTGGAAACTCCTGAACAGTATTTCTAGGGTAGCTGGCTAAGAACCCAGGATTATTTGGAAAACCCCCATACAAAGAGGGACCTCAATGCTTATTGAAAAAATAAACACAGCATGAATTAGTAACAAGTGAGACTTGGAGAAAAATAAGTTAAAAAAGCCATCACTTAGGTTAAATTCACAGATGTAACAAAAAGATATTAATTAGGATCAGGTGATATAGTCATTCCACTATTATCAATCCAACCAGAAAAAAAGGATATTGCCTTGGTAGACAAGTATAGTCATCAGAACAATATCTTTTAAAAAAAGGAACAGAAAAAGATTTTTTCTGCTTGGAGAGGATCCACAGTCATCTTTTCTACCTAAAATTGCAAAGCTTTTTGATAATTGTCAAAACCTTAGGTGCTGAAATAGGCCAACAATGGGATGGCTAATGTAACTTTCCCAAGGTGCTACACTCAACTAAAAAACAGCTGCTCATAACCTATACAGAACAATCCAGCTACAATGCAAACCCTCAGATTTACAGAAATAACTACATGACTTTACCCAGCCTTCTCATTATGATCCATTTATACAAGAGGAATCCATCGAGGGCCTTTAGAAGATGGACTGTGCATTGACATTTGTATGCCAGCTTTGGTGCTGCCATTCTGCACTGAACTATCAGAACATAATGCCAATATCAAGCATTCATTTAGCCCCTAACTTAAAATGGAAATAACATTGTGTAGATGACAATAAATGTAAATTCACCATGTATGGGATCAGATGATCAGACCGAAGACTATTAAAATCTGTTCAAATCTCAAACTACTAAGTGGCACAAACAGAAAGAGTAGTGATTTGCATGAGAAAGCAGCTTCAGTGTAGGAATAAAGCAATTGCTAGTTCATAACTGCTTTAGGTGGTCCTAAAGTTTCAATTTTCTTTTTCTTGCAGTAAGACTTTAACCTTGAAGTGGAAATGGCTGATGGTAGCAGCCTTACTAATTCAATTGTCCTCACCGCAAGAGAATAACAAAAAAAGGGTACTACTATACAACTGAATGTATAAAAATTAAATAGCTTCATGTTGAGATTTTAAGTCAGATTGAGATTGAACGTACATATTCAAAATGTATTGAAAAAAAGAAACCCTTCTAACATTCCTGTGGTCATGTGTACCAGGAAACAAGAAGCACTATCTTACGAGCTGGGAGAATCTATGGCAGAATAGTATTCATGTATCACTTTTTTGCTTTGGTCACTGAACCAAATAGAAGAAACAAACAAATCAGAATCAAGAAAGAAAAGAGAAGCTAAACCTGCATCAAGAAAAACACCCCCATGGCCGCCATGTGCTCTCCAGACTGCACATGCTGGAAACCCACAAACCTGATCTGCATGGCGAGCATCATTCCCAGCACATACATGCAGTTATACGCGACGTAGAGCCGCATCGAATACCGCCCTGTAACCAGCAACACCAAAACATACAGGGGAATCAAGTTGATTATAAACACGTATCCTCCCCACGCCGACACCATGTAGAAGTACCCGAACGCTGAGGCCAGCGACCAAGCCAGCGATCCGGTGTTCACAGCCTTGACAAAAAGGTAGAACGTGAATAGAAGCGCAAAGATCGCGACCCCCTCGTTGTCATACGATCCGGCGACGGACCTCGAGATGTAGCCGGGGCAGATGGCGATGAGGGCGGCGGCGACCAGCCCCGCGCCAGCGTCCCAGATCTCCTTGCCAAAGAAGTAAGCGACGAGGGTGGTGTTTGAGGCAAAGAAGGGGGCGGTGAGGACACAGACTTCGCGGATGTGGACGGCAAAGGTGAGGAAGCGGAGGGCGCGGTAGATGAGGGCAGCGGTGACCATGAGGCCGGGGTAGAGAGTGCCGCCGATGATGCGACCGAGGGGATACCAGCTCTCCGAGTCAAACCAGTTCCAGAACTCATAAAAGCCGTTGCGGGTGAGGAAAAGGGTGGTGCGATAGTTGAAATAGGGGTCGAACTCGTGGATCATGGACTCGTAGCGAAGAACGCTGAAGAGGCGGATGGCGAATGCAAGGACGTAGATGAGGGCGAGGGCGGCGACGCGGATCAAGAGCTCCTGCTGCTTGGTCTTGAGCTTGACGAGGGCCTTGAAGGGAGGCGGAGAGGAGAGGGGCGGAGGGGGCTTGGGACCGTTCTCGGCCTTGGCGCCCATCGCAGCGGCGGAGGAGGAGGAGCGAGAAGAGCAGATCTAGTTAGGGGTTTTGGAGGAGGGAGAGAAACCCTAGAAAATTGATCGGAGATGAAACCGGGAGTAGAAGACCAGCGGGGGAGTCTAGTCACCAGTGGTGAGCTTTAGATTATTTGGGTCAGGATTAAGTGTCTGTTTAATCATAATTACATTACTTATCTATTAAAAGATATAGTGAGCCAAGTGCATGAGAGCGAAGTGGCGTACTTACTTTGACCTCTAAGCCAACATTGATTTTAATTGACACAATGAGTAAGTATATTTACAAGTAATCATCAACTTTTTAGTTGACTAACTTATATATATATATATATATATATGTATATATATATATACCGGATATGAAAAGAAATATAAGTAATCTTCATTAAATTATTTATTATGTATTTAACTCATATTATCAAACTCAAAGCTAAGACGCGGTACGAATGTTGTCGCAGAATGTATATCAAAATTAGCTCGGCAAACTAAAACAAATCGGTACGATTGATGTACATCTAATTCCCCCTTTTCTTTTGAACATAACTGACATTAAATCTACCGATAGTTGTTAGTGTAGTGGATGCTGATCGGCAATGACGTACATCTAAAATATTATTATTCAAGTATGTGTTCTCCCTCTTCTTAGTTGCTTAGACAAAAGAGATTGCTATATTATAATTATTTTTATTTACATGCGGGTTGGTTCAAGTCCAATAAATGTGGTAAATGTAGGCTTTAAACCAATTCTTTTTTTGTCTTTTTTATTTACTTTTAGGCTTAACCCAAATATCTTTTTATTGGATAGCCCTCGGAGGATTTCTCCATTATAACATCAAGAGGACATTGAGGATTGGATAGAATCATATAATTGGATCAGAAAAACAAAAAAAGAATGAATCGGTTGATCGATCGATTAAATAAAATATATATGATTTTGTAAATATAACTATGATTATTTAAATATCCTTGACTTTAATTTTTTTGAATTATTTGCTTAAGATGATATTTATGTCAATTATAAAATTAGAATTAATATGATAAAGAAATAAAGTGATATACATGGCTTCTCTCTTCTGGCCACACCCTCTCTGCCTGGTCATCCCTTTGATTCTCGAAAGCTTCAAGTAAAGTATGACAGGACATCATCAGCATGGCCCAAGATATGAGGTATTCTTCTTGGGATCTTGTGGTCAGAACATACCATCACCATGATCATAACTGAATCTCCCTCGATCTACGCAATGGTCACATGTCAACAAGTCATTTGGCCATGATCCCTCTTTGTTGTAGGCAAGTACGATTTGATCATCACTGTGAAGTTGTATCTATATTTGCTTATATTCTCCCACTCACCAATGGGACAACATGTCCTGCATGTGCATTAGTTGAACCCTCGTGTCACTGTATGATAACAACACTTGTGTAACATTTGTCATCACACCCATCATTTATGGCTCTTCGTGCACTCTCACACTTGGTCACTTTACCCTATTTCACTACCGCACCTAACTCCATGGCCCTTCGTGCACCCCCTACACTTTGTCACTTGAATGTATCGTTCCATTGTGCTTAACCTCGAGACCCTTCATGCGCCCTCATGCTTAGTCACATAACTTTATTGTGCCACCACCCCCGGCCTCATGGCTCTTTGTGCTCTCTCGCGCTTGGTCATTTGACCCTTTTGTGTCATTGCACCTGTCCTTATAGCCCTTAGTGCTCCTCAACACCTTGCTACTTGACTCTACCGTGCCACCGCATTTGACCCTATAGCCCTTCATACAACCCCATGTCTGGTCATTCGACTTGTAGTGCATCACTTAGCATAACTTCTCAATCTTCTACACATCACCACCCTAAGTTTTTTTAAACAAGTGCATCATAATCTATCGAAGCCCTGACTCTTTAACCCTCACATAGGGCTCCAATAATTATTGAAACTATGCTATCATCGCTTTCCTAATGCACTTCATGCTGGCACCACAATTAGTCATACTCTTCCACTTCACCATTATTGTTGATGCACCAAATTGATAGAAACCTTAACAAAATGATCGAGTTAGATTAATTAAGTCGAATAAATTGACTCATGCCGACTTCAGGATAATTTCATGATCATATCCCTTATTCTCTTATACCAACATACTTCAGTGAATAATAATTCACTAAGGTATGATTATAGTGGATATGTATAGTGAATAAATTGACTCATCCCTACTCGAATTGGCAATGCTACTTAGTCGAGGAAGTGAGGGACATATGTTATAGTGGATATGATATGGTTAATACGTTAACATTATATACAGTTGACGTGTCATCTTTTTAATCGCCAATGTCATGTAGTACCCAACAATAGTAATCTTATCTACGGATAAATTGTCAATTGAAATCGAATTTATGTGAACAACATGACTAATTGATAAATATCATAATATTTATTATAAACAATTGCCACTAACAAGCGCAACCATCTTGAACGGATGGTGTAACACAGGGCCGTCTAGTGCAATTGTTTTTTTTAAAACAAGAGGCCCATTAGACTAGTTTGACTTGTTTAACTAGTTTGGTTCTTTCGAAATCAATACTACCTTATGTGTCAGAAGGGGGTTGTAGGGATCGCTCCCCTGACCTATTTTTGAAAGGTTGGGAGTCCAGCTCGATGCGTTTTTCTAAAGATTGATTAAAATTAAAATCATATTCGATCCAGGCTTCAACTCAAATAATTCAAAATGGACTTTGATATCAGATTTGATGATCTAGAATCGACATGTACTATTGCATATGATAAAATATTGATCTCACTATAATAAAATAAAAATAATCAAAATATAGTATCATATTACTATCATTACTTGATTGAATTAATCAAATGACAAACATAGTTTTGTTGCCCATGGTTGTATACAGGGATTGCTCAAACAGTTCGAACCGAACCATTAAA
Source organism: Musa itinerans (assembly GCA_001649415.1). Taxonomy (NCBI): domain Eukaryota; kingdom Viridiplantae; phylum Streptophyta; class Magnoliopsida; order Zingiberales; family Musaceae; genus Musa; species Musa itinerans. The sequence goes on from LVTN01000739.1 coordinate 46,876, forward strand.
GATCAAATCAAACAAATAAAAAAAAGGATTCGATTTAGTTACAGTAAGATATTATAAACTAGAACAATTTGAGACCTATCTAACCATTCAAAATCGGTTAATCCAATTTGATTAAAATTTTAATTTTAAATAATCTAAAAAAATATAATTTTAAAATGAACTGGTTGGATGAACCGGTTCAATTTAATTAAATTGAATTAGAATTTTGATTCAACTGAATCGATATTATAAAAAAATATATATCACATATATCATTTGAAATATGCTTAAAGAAAAATTAAATATAGAAGGAAGAAAGGAATCAACAATAAGATAACACAAAGACAAAACTAAATTATTAATGAATCGGTTTGGATCGAACCAATTTGAAATTGATTCAGTTTAGGTTAGATTCAATTTTTGGATTCAATTTGAACGCTAGCACTGAAACCCATCAGTGGAGCACCAAAAAGAATACCAAACCGACTCTGAAATCTTATATCCATGCGTTAAGATTTTGGATGGAAATATATAACATTAAATTTAAAGAAACAAAAACACAAATCATTAATGGAATGTATACATGTAATTTATTTGTTTCTAAATAAAAAAAATTGTTTAATTTTTCAACAGGCATATATATATATACATTAAACTTAAATTTATAGGGATTAGTATTCATTTTGCTTATAATATTTAACTATTGTTGTAGGAGTGTGATATGACCGATATAGCAGTCGTGTTATGATCCGTTATGACCAACCGTTACGACGGTGGAAAAGTGGTAGGCCGTTATTAACAATTTAAACTGGTTTAATGTTGTTTCGGCCCATTAAACCCGTTATAACGTCTTCGGGAAGCAAAACCCTCGTAAGACGTTCGTTCTCTCTCCGCGACAGCGGGCGGCCAACCCTCCTCGCCTTTCGTTCCTGGCTTATATTATTCGGCCGAAGGCAGGCGAAGCTCGAGTCTCTTTTCTTCGCTTCCGACGTCGATCGCGCTTTTGTTTGTGCCTTCAGGTGTAAGAAGCTATCACCGTGCTCTGTTCCTGGTGTCGTCAAGCCGATGGCGGCTAGGGTTTGGAGGGGCTCTGCGAAGGACGCGTTGCTCAATAAGCTCAAATATATATACGGCGTGGGGCCAAGGCGATTTAGCGCGACCTTCGAAGCTGCCGCCGGTGGCGCTCCGAGGATCCCACATTCGTCTAAGAAGGTAAGGAGCCTTTTGCTCTCCCAAGCATTTCGTCGAACCGGTGGTTGACGGTTTGGTTTATGTGCATTGCTAAAACGAATTACCGCGACGTAGTATTTTGTTCTTTAGGTAGTAAATGCTGTATTTTGCTAGATTTTTGACCTCATTCACGGAACACAGTGTTATACCATTTCCTGTCTGCTTCATTCAAACAAGTGCATACTGCTAACACGATGGTATACTTGTTATGAATGATCGACTTCTGACTAAGTAGTGGAAATTTTGAGGTATGCGCTCCACGTTGGAAAAAAAAAATATGGTTAGTAACATCTATAATTTTTAGTGTGCTGAGGAGTAATGATATTGTACGAGCACAAGTTGTCATGTTGATGATAATCAGAGATGCTAAGGATGCTTTCAGTTTTAGTTCCTAGTTGGAATTGATCATCCTTGCTCACCATCTAAAACCTACTGATTGTCCTGTATAGTGCAAAAAGGTTTTCTGCCATAGAAATGCCTGCCTAAACTGAAACAAAATGTCAGCCGTTTTAAGCTTGAATTGCTTGAAGTCTGCAGAGCAAATTAATGATGAAAATGATTTTGTTATGTCACTTAGCAAGTTTCATGTATCAAAAATGGTAGTTAGGTATTGGACAGAGATCAGAAAGAAGTAAATCAGCATAAAGGGAAAGTAACTAATTGATCCCAGTCAATATGAAAAAGTTTTTCATGCTGCCACCTTTATTTGCATTTTTTTACTTTGAAAATAAAACTAAATAAATGAGAGGCTGATGAAAGAGCCTTGGTAGTCCAGGGGAAGGAAAATTTGAGAGAACAATGTGTAAAGTTAGGAAAACAAGAAAGAGAAGTGATAAGGAAAAAGGAAGATGATAGATTAAGATGCTAAGTGAGGAAGGAAAACTTTAGGGGCACTATATCTAAAAACCTTGTTTATCCAGCTTGTGTAGAGAGAATGAGCACTTTAAAAGTTTCAATGACCTAGCAATGGATTTTATGGATTTGTTGGCATCAAGTATATCCAAGGCACCTCTTTGGTGTTGTGGAAGTGCATACTAGATACGATCAGCACAATTAGATGTTCAAAGCATACACAATTAAATTGTCTTTGATAGTTGTATGGTATGAAATCCCCTTACACTAAGCCAGCCACTTCCTATATGGGTTGATCCAACTTATAGTTTTGCCAAGCAAATGCAATAGCTAGTTTGTTATTCATTATTGTACACAAGTGATGCCACATAAGTTGAAGATAGACGACATCCATCTTTGTGAGAGATTTTTAGTCATGCTGAAATAGGTTGAAATTTTAGATAGACGACATCCACCATTTTAGCTAAAATAGGTTGCATCATGCTATTCTAAATGGCTTATATGAGAGATTTTTGGTCATTGAGCCTCTAAGTTATAAGCTATCCATTTAACATATACGACAATGATGTCTATATAACCCAAGGATTGAAATTTCGTACCGTACAGAAGTTTCGAGATTTGCTCAGTATGATACGGTATTGTATATCGAGCTGTCACGAACGGTCGTCGTGCACCTACAACAACTTCGTTCAACGAACCGTTCGTCGCTTTTGTTTACATGTACAGATGCTTGGCAGCATGTTTTGCCTTGGTTTTGTGTTCTTTTGCTTGTAAAAATATAAGTTCAAACAGGTTGCAACACTACAGTGCGATCGCTCACCGCACCGAGTAAAACAACCCAAAATGGCTTCGTTTTCGTGTGCCATAGGTTGTTTTCTGCAGCCCGTTGTTGCACGCGAAACGTCAGCCATCTCAGCACCCTAGAACCACCCGGGTGGCACAATGGGGGATGGGGCTTCGGTATAGTGTCGGGCGTTGAACAATCTTTCACAAGTTCACATGTTACCTTTGACGGAGACTTGTTTTCGCGCCCGACACCCGGTGAGCAGCTGTTTGTGGACTTGCAGTTGTTCGTTCAACCTTACAAAGTCTTTTTTTTTCTCCTTTTTCTGTTTTCTCTCATGCACGTAAGGTGCTCGCTGAATTGCTTGTAAAGCTTCTCTTTCCACGAGATGTCGGGACTTGTTTGTCGCTCATTCTTTGAACTAATCAACTTTCTTTTTTACAGGTCCTTCAGGACCCGAGTGAGGTTGCAAATTGGCTGACTGATAGAACCCCAAAGGAATTATATGAAGATTGATCTTGAGGGAAATCACTTATTGGAACGCTATAGGGGTTCCACCCTCCTAGAAGTTGGTCAAATGGTTGCAATTGTAGATAGATCTTATTCCTAAAGAGATGGAAGCTACATGCTTATATAGGGCTCCAAACCCTAGCCTTAGGGGCTGCTTCCTAAGTGAGTTACCCCTTTTGCCCTTAACCTTAACTAACCAACCCAGTAAAAGGGGGCGGTGGCTAGGAAGGCAAAAGGCCCAAATATAAACCCTAGCCACTCTTTTTTATAGGATAGAGGCGGCTAGGTGGGGTTTATTACAATCTCACAGGACCCAACCCTGCTAGGGTCCTATCGTTGACCTTTGCGGACACATATCGCAAGGGCGTGTCATGGCTTAGGCAATCCCAGCTAAGTCCGAGAAGTTGGCGCAAGGGCGCTTCGCGACTTAGGCAACTCAAGCCAAGTTCGCGTCTTGACCGCAAGGGTGCCTCACGGCTTAGGCAATTCCAGCTAAGTCCGTGACAGAGCGGTACATTTCAATATACTGCTTGGTGTATATATATATATAAGTTAAAAAAAAAAGGGGCACGTAGGCAGAAAGCCTCGACGATGCCGCCTCTTTATATATATATATATATATATATATATATATATATAGGTGACGCCACCTCTTTTCTGCCCATGCGGAGCGAAGGTGGGGAGAAGAAACTGTTTCCTTCTCCCCGCACAAAAAAGGGCGACGAGGCGGCGGTGTCGTTGCCTCGTTTCTTTTGCCTGCGTGGGGAGAAGAAACGCCACCTCGACGACGCTCGGTTTCTTCTCCCTGGTATATCGTCGAGGATTCTTCTCCCTGTGCGGATGAGGAGAAGTCGCCGATGACGTTGAGACCTCGTCGCCTCAGACGAGGAGGGAGAGCGGCGTCAGATCTCTAGGTTCTCCTCTTCTTTCTTCTCCCTCGACTAATACCACTCGGTAGTGGGCGGTGACGACTGATTTAGAGTGGTAACGGGGCGGAAACAGTCCCAATCAATGGTACCGCCCGGTAGCGAACGATATTATTCGAAATTAAAATCCTTGAAATAACCATTGAAGTTTTTTCTTTATTAACTAGTGTAATCATGGATATTCATCAAATATTCCACCTTTCTTAATTAGTGGGAGCATTTCTTCTTTGTGGGATTTCATTCATTCAGTAAATATTTGTTTTTATTTTTATTTTTTTATGCAAAGGGTAAGTAGCAAAAGTGGGACTCGAGCCCAGGATCTTGCGATAAACTGACAAAGTCTTTACCGCTAAATATTTGTTATTTAGTATTTTAGTTATACCTCTATCATATGTCATATTTTTTCTCTGTGAGCTCATTATTATCACAGTCAACCCTTGGTCCTCTTCGTGTGCTTTGCATGTATAAAGATCCATGGGTATAAGAAGAAAGAAATATTAAGCATGTGCCTAGATATAAATATGTATGCTTCCTTTTGGACATGTGACCTGATGTGCACATACATATATGTATGTATATTTGTATTTTCATGTCTGTGTAATGGTACATGCTTGAACATATGGGTGCAGGTTCTCGTGTTTTGCTATATCTCAGCTATGTCATTTTATTTTTTTAAGTTTCAGAACCCCAATTAACTGTAATGTGGTACAAGAACATATGGATCCATAGTAGACTGCTTGTCATCTTTGCAGGGAAGGTTTTTAACTGGAACCATGATAGGCTTGGCTATAGCTGGAGGAGCTTATGTCAGTACTGTAGATGAAGCCACATATTGGTACACTTTTCCAGATTTTGATGTATTCTAATTGTTTCCAGATCCTGCTTTGGCATACTTGAAGTTGAATATTCATCAATAAGCATCATTTGCTATGAACTGTGTTTGGTGGGATTTGATAGTTGACATTTGATGTTCTAGGGCTTCTTCTTAGTGATGTGGCTAAGAATCTTCTTCTGTATTGCAAGTTAAAAATGTTTTATAATTCTCTTTTGTTTCTCGATGTTTTCTTACAATAATGTTAGATCTTAAATGTTGGTGGAATTTGTCTGTTTGTGTGATATGTCTTGTATCTAAACATTTATATGTACCTCTTTTGTGGCTTGTGCACTTCAGAATTTTGCATATTTAGTTCATTCTTAGCCTTTTTTTTCTTTTTCTTGTATATTTTCATTTGGTCCGATGATAGCACTTTAAATTAATGCATAAGAGGAACTGGAGACTATTTGTGTTGCATGCTCTGGGTAAGAAATATCAATGTGGGATAAATTTTCACTACCACAACTATTTTGTTGATAATCATATACACTGTTTCTATGTTGCAAGTGTGATTTAAATAAAGAATTCTGCAACAAACATATTTCAGTCTTATAACTTCAGCTTTCTGGAATGCATTCTCTAATGATGGTAATTTGACCAAGATCATGGTTTATTATTCTCAGTACGATGGTGGTGGCAGTGCTGCTATGGTGGTTGTTGTCACTTGTCACAATGATGTGAGGGTGTGGAAATTATGGAAACTATTTTAAATTAGTAATTTAGTTTTCCAAAGTCTAGTTTCCAGAATAAGAAACTATTTTAAATTAGTAATTTTTCTTAGAAAATTTTCTGGAGCTGGAAAAGTTTCCATTAGTAAACATGCCCTATATTCATTTGTTGCTCATTAAACATTAAGTTATTTTCCTTTGATTGAACATGGTAAGCTAAGAGTTCTCTCTGTTGCAATGGAGAATTAGTTTCATGTTCTGGAAGTTCATAGCAAGCATTTGTAGAATAAGCTGCAAGCTGTTCTTGCAGGTGTTTGCTTTACTTTAATGACCTTGCAATCAGATTGAGATAGCAGGTATTAGTTGGTTGGCTATAGGTGAAGGATCATCAGCTTGATTTTTCTATAGACTGTTTTTTCCAAGGATTTTGTACTAAAGCCTAGATGACTGTTTCTTCTTGATGGTAAGCATTCCATGTTTCATTTATGGAGAAGCATCATGTTTTATTTTCATGCAACTATTTACTTCGCTAGTGGCACTTAATTGGATTAAGAACTTATCATTTCCTTGGTTGAGGTCCATAATTTTGTTATTAATTATTCTCATTGTGGAATGCCGCATGCTCTTTGTTGTGAAATATGCATAAATTCTTACATTGTTTCCATGCACTGCACTGTCAAATTAATTAAAAGGCTGTTGATATGACCTATTTTGTCTCAAACTTTTTGTATCTGGTATCTCTGTGTTTGACCTTACAGTGGGTGGCTGTTTAAGGCTACCAGGATTGTCAACCCATTTTTTGCACTGCTAGATGCAGAGGTTGCTCATCGTCTGGCAGTATCTGCTGCTGCTCATGGTTTTGTTCCCAGGGAAAAACGACCTGATCCGACAATATTGGGTCTTGAAGTCTGGGGACGGAAGTTTACTAATCCCATTGGACTAGCTGCTGGTTTTGATAAAAATGCTGAAGCAGTTGAAAGTTTATTAGGTTTAGGATTTGGTTTTGTTGAGGTTGGCTCAGTCACCCCCATGCCTCAAGAGGGAAATCCTAAGCCACGTATTTTCAGACTGCCAAAGGAGGGGTAAGCATGTATGTTGCATCTACTTTTATAATACCCTAAGTGATCTATCACTTCTCGAACTTTCTGTGTTTGCTATTTTCCATGAAACAGAATTGTTGCTAAAATAAAATTTGGTACTTGAAATATGTGTCTACCTGTATAAATTTGTGTGCCTGTTCTGGTGGCAGTGCTATAATAAACCGCTGTGGGTTCAATAGTGAAGGCATAGTGGTGGTTGCGAAGCGTCTTGGTGCCCAGCATGGTAAGAGGAAAATGGAAGAAACTTCAAGTACTTCCCCTTCATTGACCGAGGAAGTCAAGCATGGAGGGAAAGCAGGTCCTGGCATCTTGGGAGTCAATATTGGCAAGAACAAGACAAGTGAAGATGCTGCTTCTGATTATGTTCAAGGAGTTCATACTTTATCACAATATGCTGATTACTTGGTATTTTCTTGGTCATAGGCCCCAAATTAATTGTTTGATTTGTACATTTAGGTCAGTGTGTTTCAATCATATTCAGATGGTCTTGTTTTATGTTGTTTAACAATTTCATCATCCATGATTTTCTTATAACTTTAAACTTTTATATTACTGCATTCTTGCTTACTGTTTGTGCCTTTAGTTTACAATTGTCACTTTAAGCTACATGTGAGTTAACTAAAATAATTTCATCAAAGGGGAAATCATATGGGTTTATTTGTGTTCTCATTGATACAAAATTTTCAGACATGTATTTTTTGGACCGAAAAAGCTGATTTGAACTTTGAAGTACATTAACTAGATGGTAAGTATTTAACTTTTAGTTTCGCTGCTTTGAGGCTAAATTTGCACCCAGGTTAAGGTTTCTGGTGTCAGTACGAGAAGTTTGGAGGTTTTTAGCAATGGTTTTAAGTTTTAACATTATTGTGCATGTTCCGACCAAGGTTTAAAAATACAAGTCTTATACAAGTTTTGTGTAACCTATCAGTTTGGTATGTACTGGACAATATAGTATGATATCAACTGGTATGCAAAATAATAATAATTGTAATTATCAAGAATTGCCATCTCATGCCACTGATAGTGTCGATCGTGGCCCGAACTGGCACATACTGGTTTTTGGAAAGTTGGCCAGAAAATAGCCAAAAATGTCTGAAAAATAAAAAAACCCTTTAAAACCTAATTTTCCTAATTTAATTTAATTTTAATTCAATTTTAATAAGAATAAAGTCCAAACGAGTCATAAATGGTTTGTAATTACAGGTTTTTAGGTGCCTAAACTAAATAGAAAGACACTAATCACCACTAACTAGCTGTCATGACGCAAAATTATTCTTAATTTCTGTCTAAACTCTAAAGTATGATAATGGACCTATATGAGCCTAATATTAAGAGAAATATATTAATCAACCTTAATTATTCATAATAAGACACTAATAAATATAAGTAATATACATATATGACTCAAGTCAGGCCCTTGCGGCCCAATCCATGCGCTTGTGGATTGGACCAAAGTTTGACGTGAGCCTTTAACAACCCTTGTTTTAGCTCGATTTGGGTTTGACCAGTGGCCCATGGCAGCACAGCACCCAGACCCATATGCTGCCTTGGCCATGGCCCGTTGTGGCTCGGCTAGTTGCCCTTGACACTACGTCTAGGGTGATTTCATATTGGTTCAAAACCAATTCAAGATGGTTTGATCTAGATTGGACCTATTTATGTCTAATTAGATCACTTTAGGATGATTCCAAATCTTTCTATAAGGATTTGATGTCGGTTCAGTTAAGTTTTAGCTGAATTGAGTTTGGTTTGAGTAAATTGGACCAATTCGGATAGGGTTCAAGCCAATTAAGGGTTTATTTGGTTTTGACTCATGATGAGATTGATGATTTATTTGATATGTTTTGAATGAATTTATAAGGTAGAATTGTCTATGAGATCGTTACGATATGAGCCTTGATATGATATTAGGACCATTCTTGATCTTGTTGAGGATAAGAAGGCCAATATGCTAGTTGGACAATTCCCTTCGGTATCTAGCAAGGTATCATACCTGACAACTAGAAGGTTCCTTTCATTCATTGGTTGGATGAATGTGTTCCCACTCTGGTAGTAGGAGATGAATTGGATGGACCTATAGAGGTTTGATGAGTGTACTACTACTAATTTGGATTTATGCATCTTGGACCAATGTTAGATTCAACAAAATTAATAGGTTAGTTATTCCATCGGATTAGATTGTGACAGGAACTTCTGAAATGAGGCCAGTCCTTGTCCCACTTCGGGCTCGAACCGATATATACCAGTCGATAAGAACCAAACCAGGAGAAATTGAATTCCTTGGTGTAATTATAATTACTAAGCAATAATGAGCCTAATTGTGGTAGAATAGTTAGTAGCTCATGAACTTGCTATCTAATCTTGTTTTTGGATGAAATTGAAGTTGCACAGGAATGTTAATTGTCTGCTACTTATTAGTTGAAGTGGTGCATGTGAATATCTAGCTATTATTTTATTTTATTGATGCAAAATAGGACTTCTTGGGTAAGATATATTGGAGACACTCTCAATAACTTAGACTGGTTGAAACAGTTGGTTGGACATTAGTTGTCAGTTCTAAGATTGTTGGATGTAATTAATCAACTAGTTAAATTGGTTAAACCGTTAAAGATGATTGGACTAATCATGATAAACTAAACTTGGTCAATCAATGACTTAATTGTAAGAAACAGAAACCTACCTGTAATATTAATGTGGACTGAGAATGTTGTATTTCTCTCGTATAACTTCTTATACTTTGTCGTTGATTCTTGCAAGAATTTTGTCAGGTATTAATGAGTTACATTAAATATTCTGTGAATTATCATGTCAATCACCTTGATAAGACATTAAGACCTACATCCTATTGAACTAACACAAGGTTGAAGCCCTATCACAATTTAGGATCTAGTCGTAACCACTTAAGGTAACTACCCACTTCTCTCCTAGGAAAGAATTAGGGTGCCCATGGTTAGGGGCATTTTTGAAGGACATATTAAGTTTTATGACTACCCTCCAATTTTTTCCTACAAGGATTTTAAGTTTTCAAGCAAGAGAGAAGATGAGGGGTTTGGACTACTTGGCTTTAGTTTGTCTATTCATTTCCTGTCCGTTTTGAGTAATGTTCAATGTTGAAATTCCTTAACGGGGGTTTTCTATGAATGGACGTAATTGACTGTATTCTTAATCCTATTGAATTCTGGATGATGAACCCAGAATTTTAGTTTCTCATTTTTAATGCATGATCTCCAAGGAAGACTGCCATTTTTGATTTGGGTTTGCATAACATGATCTCATTGGATGACCTTGATCTAAAGCATTTGTAGCATATCTTTCTGCTAATTGAGTATTATTTCAGGTTATAAACATTTCTTCACCAAATACTCCTGGTCTTCGCAAACTTCAGGGAAGAAAACAGCTCAAAGATCTAGTTAAAAAGGTTAAAAACTGGAAAAGTATTCTGTATGCTTTTACCTTTTAAGAATCTGTTCTTTGATCATTATGATTGGCATATAGGTGCAAGCTGCTCGTGATGAGATGCAATGGGCAGAGGAGGGACCACCACCCTTGGTTGTAAAAATTGCTCCAGACTTGTCTAAAGAGGACATTGAGGATATTGCAGCTGTAAGCTCTTTGATGATCCTATTTTGCCCCATTGTAAATAGCACACATGCTTATCATTGTATTTTATCTAATTTTAGGTTGCTGTTGCTCTCCACCTGGATGGACTGGTAAGCTTCTATAACTTTTTTTTTTGGGCAAGATTCTATAATCCTCTTGAAGCCTTGCTTTTGTATTTTCAAATTAAAATAGACAATGTAGCTAATTAATGTTGGCTTCCCTTGTCAGAGGAATGCTGGAGGTGATAGGTTATGATTTTTCACTTATAATGATTAGCTCCTATATGGTTTTTCGCAGAGTTGATCTCGCTGTTAGACATACTCAATCGAGGGATTGTTCATTGTTTTCTTGTTTCTCCTCTTTCTTCTTGATCTTGTGTGATGTTAACTTTGAGGATCTTTACAGTCTTGGATGACAAAAGTTTTCGTAAAGTGCCTCATTTTCTCAATTACCAAGTTGTAGAACACGAATATTTGTAAACATTCTTTGAAATTACTTTCTCTGCAATTTTAGGGCAGCATATTTTTGGTGCAGACATAGAAACATGGACATTCTTATGCAGACATTTCTTATCAATTTTATCTATAAATTTAAAGTAGGTTTTATTTACCATTTGCTAAAGAAGTAATTTCTTTTATTAAAAGTTATGCAAGTCTCATAGTAAGCAACTACAAGAATTTTACTAGATTTATAATTTCCTTCTGTAGCAAGTTTCAAGCATGCTCATAGAAGATTGCACTTTGCAAGATCTCTGTAGATGTTTTTCTTCAGTTATTCTTTCCTTTGTTTCAGCTAGTAGTAACTACAGCAAGTAACTTGGCTAGTGAATTATGAACTTGTAGGAAGCCTGTAGGTTCTTTTTCCTTAACCGTACTCTTTCTTTGCTTAGTTCTGTCTAGAAATAATTCAATAACTAACTTGTCTAGTGTAATTATGGGCAATGCCTCCTCAGATCATATCAAATACAACAGTTTCGAGGCCTGATCCTGTAAGTAATCACCCATTAGCTGGAGAATCTGGGGGTTTAAGCGGAAAGCCACTCTTTGATATGTCCACCAACGTTCTCAAGGAGATGTATATTCTCACTCGGGTACTTCCCCTCATTCTTTTTTTTTCAACTGGCAACATTTACTTTGGCCCTGAATTTGTAAGCCATTTTTGTGGTTTTTTACCTATGACCACAACCAAATTCCATCTTTCCAACTTATTTGATAATGCTGACATTCCTCTTAATTTTGCAGGGGAAGATTCCACTCATAGGTTGCGGAGGTGTAAGCAGGTAATATGACATTATAGTTGAACCTAAATTTGCTGGTTGGTTGGACAAAATCTCTTTTGAAGTTTGTTAAATATCTATTGAAATGCAGTGGTGAAGATGCATACAAGAAAATTCGAGCTGGAGCAACACTTGTCCAGCTGTATACAGCTTTTGCCTATGGTGGACCAGCATTAATTCCACAGATAAAGGTTTTTACTGCTACTGATAAAGTTTGTAGTGTTTTAAGTAATTTGTACTTGAAAGTCCCAAGTGTCCAACTTGTTTTCCATAACATATCAATGACAAAGTTTGCTTGCTAAATAGATGTGTAATTTGCTAAGTTGTAGGTTGGATGATATCAAAATGTTATCTTTCAAATGAAATGACTTGTGACTTTAAATGAAATAGTGATGATTTGTGATTTTTTGCTTTTGATTCATCTTTTGTGCTTGATTTATTCTCTAGTTTCAGGTACATTCATCTGTCAGATTTCTGTGTGGAGCTCTTCACCGAAAGCACCTGCTTATACTCTCGTTCTTTGTTTGATTGGTTAAGAAATGATCCACAGACCAGTTTTGTGCTATGCAGTTTTTTTGGTGATTAGTTGCTCATTGAGGTTATCTACATGTTTCATTTTTTGGCCATTTAGGTTTGTGGAGGGCACATTGATGAACTCAAAATATGTTTACCAATTGATTCCATAGAAAATAGTTGCCCGATTTATTTGACCCTAGACAGCAACATAGCATATTCTCGAACCAGACTATGGGGACCAACCAAGACCACATTAGCTTCAAATTCAAAATATTCAAAATTTCAAATAACCTGGCCACATAAAATTGACTCCTCAATTCTTAATTCTATCAATATGGAATACTGATGAGACATAACTATGACAAACTCTGTTATAGTAACTCGTCGATTGTGCTTAGCTTTCATTCATTTCTACTATTTAAAATAGCTTTTGCTGTTTCTGTGAATCTGCAAAATGAACTCCTGATGCAAGTTTTTTTATTATCAGGCTGAACTGGCGGAGTGCTTGGCAAAAGATGGTTTCAAATCTGTTCAGGAAGCAGTCGGTGCAGATTGTAGATAAACATTGCAAAGTAAGTGCGAAGTAACGACTGCTGTGAATGCTTTTGCTGATTGCAAGCACCTCACAACCGATTGATTAGTCTTATGAGCCATCTTGTCTTAACAAGGTCAAAAGTACAACTTGCAAGGAATTAAGAGTTGGTGGTGCCACATGTGTTTGACTATCTAGTATCGGCTAATAAGTTAGCCTCGAATTCTGTTTTATCTCTTGGAACTTTGTTCCTTCAAAACTATGTAGTTTTATCTGTTACAGACAGCTTCCAAAGGCATACCAGGAGACCGTCAGATGACTCCAAAATTTTTGTAATGTTGCTTTTGTTTGTACCACCACCAAATAGTTTTATGATACAGATGGCAGAGCAGAGCGAGGGAAAAACTCTTATGGCCCTTGAAAATTTGCGATTGTGTTGCATGAAACTAATGGAAGTTCTCACTCGTTATTACATAGTTGTGTACGTAATTTGTCTTTGATTATTTCGAATTATTATTATTCATCAGCATTGTATGTTTATGATATGATTCTCGCCTGCATAGATTGTGCAACACTTCCATTTGTCTATGTTGCTCTTAACCTTTCTGATCCTAAAAGGAATAGTAATTAGTGCCTCTATTTCTCGTGCTTAATGTTCTCTTTTAGCTTATGTGCTTTGAATCATTTAACTTCTTTCTTCTTGCCTTTATATATTTCATTAGCATAGGTGCCAATAATTCCTTGGTTTCATTCGGCATATGGTGTTTGTTGTAGAATATTCAAATAAATTCGTGGCAAGCTTCATCTCTAACTGAATTGTTCGTCTGTGACGTGTTGGAAATTGGTTGTTTAAACAACCGATAAGGTTCATTTTTCTTGCCCACATTATAACTTGTTGGTGTATGAATTAAGTAGGCAGCTTAGAAACTAACGCTGGCAGAAACATGGCACCCGTTCCTGCTTACCAAAATTGGATCCCCGATCCGATTCAACTATTGGAGCTGCTTAACGTTTGACCATATCCACTTCATCCGACCCCATTTAAAATCATTTTAACTGAGGTTGTTTGAAGTGAAAAACTATCTAATATCGTTATTTCTAAAACCATATTTTAGAGTTTTGCTCAACTTTTTGAACCACAAAAAGGTAATTCAGAGTGATTTGTGTGACCCCATTTAAAATCATTGTAACTAAGGTTATTTGAAGTAAAAAACTATCTAATATCATTAGTGTTCCTGAAAATTATCTCTAAAACCATATTTTAGAGTTTTGCTCAAAATTTTTTGAACTACAAAAAAGGTAATTCAGAGTGATTTGTATGCTGATCATTTGCCTTTAATTTCATGAACTTGAATGCCAAAACCATTCCATATGTTTGTATAAAGTTTTGGAGTGAATTTGGATGGAAAAGTATTTTTAAGATTCACTTGCACTAAATTACAGCACCTTAAAAAAAACACTTCTATATATTTATGGACATTTTCAGAAAGAATTTGGTTAAGAAAATCTTTTTGAGGCTGATTTACACTAATTTTGAATGAGTTTGCATTGATTTTAGGCCTTATGGAAAGTGAGCGTGACACCATTCAGAATTTGTTTGAATTAGTGTAACTTATGTAATTTGAAGATAAAAATATGTAGAATACTTCCAACTTTAGGAATTTAGTTCTGCAGTGATATTTGAGATAATGGTATTCGAGAGTTTTGAAATTTTTTTTTGGAATTTTAAATGATAGTTTACAGTGATTTCAACCCATTGAATCTATAGAGGGTCTTTTTTAATTAGTTAGCCTCTACTTCCAAGGATTCAACACATTTATCCAAAGTTTTGTAAATAGAGATGGAAAGAATCTCTCTAACATTGCATGCACTATATTGATTTTGAATAGGATTACATTCATTTACATTAATTTTAGTCCTTACTGAAAATCTATGTAACCCAATACGAATCAAGGACACTTAGGTAAGTTAAAACTAAATACACATAAAAAGACCTAAAAACTTAGTTTTGAAATAATTAGTAAATTTTTTAGCCTGCCTTAAAATCGCTTTTTGCATTGATTTCAACCCTTTGAGAGTTGAAATAATGCCAAATGGTGTTTTTTATTAGTTAGCTCATAACGTTATGGATCTTAAGGCCAAAAGCCCTTCCATCTATTTATACAAAGTTTTGGAAAGAATTTGGATAGAAAAATCTCTTACAGTTTGAGTTACAATGATTGATTTTGAATGAGATTACATGGGTTTAGACAATCCAAAATCAGTATAATCCCATTTAAAATTAGTGTGACTCAAGTCATTTTGAAGTCAAATGTCCCTAAAATCAACTAAAAATTTTATAAATTTAGATCTATAACGATATAAGAATTTTAAAAAATTAAACATTGAAAATAAATAATATATATATATAT